>PISX010008137.1:10095-84225 GCA_004024625.1 Mellivora capensis | reverse complement strand
ATTGCACCCAAAACTATAAGATACCTAGGAATAAACCTAACCAAAGAGGCTAAAAATCTATACTCAGAAAACTATAAAGTACTCATGAAAGAAATTGAGGAAGACACAAAGAAATGGAAAAATGTTCCATGCTCCTGGATTGGAAGAACAAATATTGTGAAAATATCTATGCTACCTAAAGCAATCTACACATTTAATGAAATCCCTATCAAAATCCCACCCATTTTTTTCAAAGAAATGGAACAAATAATACTAAAATTTATATGGAACTAGAAAAGACCTCGAATTGCCAAAGGAATATTGAAAAAGAAAAGACCTCGAATTGCCAAAGGAATATTGAAAAAGAAAGCCAAAGTTGGTGGCATCACGATTCCGGACTTCAAGCTCTATTAAAAAGCTGTCATCATCAAGACAGTATGGTACTGGCACAAAAACAGACACATAGATCAATGGAACAGAATAGAGAGCCCAGAAATAGACCCTCAACTCTATGGTCAACTAATCTTCGATAAAGCAGGAAAGAATGTCCAATGGAAAAAACACAGCCTCTTCAATAAATGGTGTTGGGAAAACTGGACAGCCATGTGCAGAAAAATGAAATTGGACCATTTTCTTATACCACACATGAAAATAGATTCAAAATGGATGAAGGACCTCAATGTGAGAAAGGAATCCATCAAAATCCTTGAGGAGAACACAGGCAGCAACCTCTTCGACCTCAGCCACAGCAAATTCTTCCTAGGAACATCGCCAAAGGCAAGAGAAGCACGGGCAAAAATGAACTGTTGGGATTTCATCAAGATTAAAAGCTTTTGCACAGCAAAGGAAAGAGTTAACAAAACCAAAAGACAACTGACAGAATGGGAGAAGATATTTGCAAACAACATATCAGATAAAAGGCTAGTGTCCAAAATCTATAAAGAACTTATCAAACTCAACACCCAAAGAACAAATAACCCCATCAAGAAATGGGCAGAGGACATGAGCAGACATTTCTCCAAAGAAGACATCCAGATGGCCAACAGACACATGAAAAAGTGCTCCACCTCACTCGGCATCAGGGAAATACAAATCAAAACCACAATGAGATATCACCTCACACCCGTCAGAATGGCTAAAATTAACAAGTTAGGAAATGACAGATGCTGGCGAGGATGCGGAGAAAGTGGAACCCTCCTACACTGTTGGTGGGAATGCAAGCTGGTGCAACGGCTCTGGAAAACAGCGTGGAGGTTCCTCAAAAAGTTGAAAATAGAACTACCCTATGACCCAGCAATTGCACTACTGGGTATTTACCCTAAAGATACAAATGTAGTGATTCGAAGGGGCATGTGCACCCGAATGTTTATAGCAGCAATGTCTACAATAGCCAAACTATGGAAAGAACCTAGATGTCCATCAACAGATGAATGGATAAAGAAGATGTGGTGTATATACACAATGGAATACTATGCAGCCATCAAAAGAAATGAAATCTTGCCATTTGCAATGACGTGGATGGAACTAGAGGGTATCATGCTTAGTGAAATAAGTCAATCAGAGAAAGATAACTATCATATGATCTCCTTGATATGAGGAAGTGGAGATGCAACATGGGGGGTTGGGGAGGTAGGAAAGAAGAAAAGAAACAAGATGGGACCGGGAGGGAGACAAACCATAAGGAACTCTTAATCTCACAAAACAAACTGAGGGATGCTGGGGGGAGTGGGGGAAGGAGAGGGCGGTGGGGTAATGGACATTGGGGAGGGTATGTGCTATGGTTAGTGCTGTGAAGTGTGTAAACCTGGCGATTCACAGACATGTACCCCTGGGGATAAAAATACTTTATATGTTTATAAAAAATAAAAAATTAAAATGTAAAAAAAAAACACAATATTTCAAGTGTCAGTATTTGAAAAAAATGAATTAGTTGTATCTACATTTGTACCTCGAGTTCATAGAGCTTTCATACAAATTATGCAAAAAGAGCCAGCACATCCCAGTGTTATTTAATTCAGTATTTAACCTTGCTCCTGGCCTCAACAAGATCAAATATGTTTCAGTGCAGTAAATCTCAAGGTTCTTTGACCATAGTTTGTGTCACCCATAAAGCCAAAGTTTCTGCCCTCTATTCCCACTTAGTTGACACTTACATCAATAGAGACCATCAACACAGCATCTTGTTTTATAGAACCCTACTTCTGGGCTAGGGGACTCTGACCAGACCACATCCTGGTCTGCCTCACCTGCCCTGAGCTAAGCTCTGTTCCTACCCCTCCTCAGAGACCATGTGACTCTAGAGGCCAGGCAGTAGCCTGGGGAGTACTAGTGGGAGCCAGAAGACCCTAGATTCTAACCCTAGTTTTTCCAATTTCTTGTGCTTCCTTGAGATTTGTCCCTTCAATTCTCCAGCCTTTAATTTCTTCATCTGTAAAAGAAGGTCTTAGAGGCCTTGTTAGCTTGAATTATCTGTGGTTGGTAACAGGAGTGCCAGGAACCAAGTTGGAAATGATCACATTAGGGGTCAATTAGGAATCTACCCTCTTATTTGTACCAAACTATCCTGAGTATTTGATTACTTGATTTGTTCCTAAAATTTTCATGCAAATGAGCTTTTTAAAAAAGTCTCGTACATTTATTCCTCCCAAATCTCAGTCTCTGTGGTCCAGCCTCTTTGCAGACCTATTGAGAGAAAGAAAGAAAGAAACAAAGAAAGAAAGCAGGCTATTGAGAGAAAGAAAGAAAGAAAGAAGTGATAATTACAACCTTCTGACCCAAACTTCCACCGCAAAATAACCTAAAGGCTTGTTAAACTCTGTTATGTCAGCCTAAGGGGTCAAGCCTCTGTGTGTTGAGCTTTGCTACAAACTGTGTTACCCCTCCCTGTCCCTGGATAATGAGAGCCTGAGGAGAAGCAAAATGGGTGCATCCCTGTGGTCTGAGTGGGGAGGGCATGGTTCCAACTACCACACAATAGAGGTTTGCAGAAGCATAGAAGTCACAGTCTGGGTCCAGGTGGACAGGTCCAAATCCAGCATCCAGTGATACAAAATTGGACATGTTAGATTTAAAAAAAAAAAAAAAGCCTGTTCAAGTAGCAGATAAATAAGAGTTGAGGAAGAAGAGAAACAATAGATTCCAAATGAACAATGGGGTCTAAGGCCTGGATCTTCTCTTGAGCAGCAGTCAAAGTGGATGTGGAGGCTTTTTCTCTGGTCCCTGGGGCATTCTTTTCTTTTCTTTTCTTTTCTTTCCCTCTGCCCCCCCTCCCCCAACCACTACCAAACAAAGCCTCTGTCTCTGATTACAAATCCCTTGCTACCTAGACATCCTGAATCTCAGTGCTTAGGTCAACACAGAAGAACTTCCCTCCCCAGGAAAGCCATGTGTTTGCCTAACCAAATACCCACAACTTCAAGCCAGTTGTTAGATACAAAAAAAAAAAAAAAAACACCATTCATCCTTTGATCAAAAGTGCCAGGGATTTCAGTGCATTACAGTGATGCATGAGTCCTGCATATCTGTCACTGGAGCCATTAGCTGAGACCATGAAACCCTCCTTGCCACTCATTCCCTAGCCCTAGAGGGAGAATGAATATTCACTTTGGAGAGCAGAGGAGAGTCTCTGCCATGGCAGCAGGGAGAGTCATATGGGTAGGTTTTCCTGTTTGATTTTTGTTTTATTTATTTTAAGTAATAAACTTTTTGGAGCAGCTTTTAGGTTTACAGACAAACTAAGCAGAAAATACAGAAAGTTTCCATCTATGCTGTCCTCCTCCTCACCAGTTTGGGTTATTATGCTTTGATGTGGTATATTTGTTATTGTTGATGAACCAGAATCGATAACCTTGTTATGAAATAAAAGTCCACAGTTTACATTAGTGGTCCCTCTGTGTTGTCATGCTATGGGTTTTTGACAAATGTGTAACAACATGCATCCACAATTACAGTGTAAGGGCCTATTTAGCCAGAGCGATTTCATCTCGGTTGAATAGCCATTTTGTTGTTTATGCAGTAAAACTTAAACTGACCCTGCCCCCTCCCCCCCAGGGGACTTACTTAAAAGCAAGTCTGGGAAACTAGTAAAATATGGTCGACAAGTCCCAGGTAACAGAGCCCAAATACAAGGGTGGGTCAAGCCAAGTGGAGACATCTAATCAGTGGGGCACGCATACTGTCTCCCAGCTACCAAGGAGTGTGGGCCCTGCCTTTTGGGCACCTTTTGGGTGCCAATTCTGACCAAGGTGATAGGCTAGTTCAAATATCTACTCTAGGGTAAATTGTAATTCAATTGACCACCTGTGTGGGGCCTAGCATGACTGTGCAGCTTTCTCTGTGTGTTACAATCTCATTGGCCACCTGTGTGTGGCCAGGCTCAACCACATGGCCTTTGCCCTTTAAAAGTTAGTCTGTAAGGCTCTGTAAGAGGCGGCCCGACTAGTCGGTTTTATTCTTGATGCTTGGCGCGAAATAAAGCTTTGCTTGACCTTCGCTTTGTATCAGTCTCACTCCTTTGATCACAGACCTATCAACAGTGTCATACAGAATAGTTTCACTGCTACAAAAATCCCTGGGCCTCACCCATTCATCCCTCCCTTCCTCCCCCCAAGCCTCTGCAACCAATACACTTTTTACTGTCTCCACAGTTTGCTCCTTTCCAGAATGTCATATAGTTGGAATCACATATGGTGGCTTTTTCAGATTGTCTGCTTTCACTTAGTAATATGAATTTCCATTTCTTCCACATCTTTTTAAAAAATGGCTGGCTAATTCTTTTTTTTTTTTTTTTTGAGATTTTATTTATTTATTTGACAGACAGAGAGAGAGAGAGAGATCACAAGTAGGCAGAGAGGCAGACAGAGAGAGGGGGAAGCAGGCTGCTGCTGAGCAGAGAGCCTGATGCAGGGCTCGATCCCAGGATCCTGAGATCATGACCTGAGCTGAAGGCAGAGGCTTAGCGCACTGAGCCACCCAGGTGCCCCCCCTTTTTTTTAATCACTGGATAACACGCCATTATATGGATGCACAAGAACTTATTTTGCATTCTCCTATTGAAGGACAAATGAGTTGCTTCTAGGTTTGTGCAATTATGAATAAAGCTCTATAAACATTCATGTTCAGGTTTTTGTATGGACATAAGTTTTCAACTCATGGGGGTAAATATTGAGGAACATGATAACTTGATGATGTGGTTACAACGTGTTTGGTTTTGTAAGAAACTCTCAACTATCTTGAAAGTGGCTATAACATTTTTTTATTCACCAGCAATGACTGAGGGTTCCGTTGCTCCACCACATCTTCAGCATTTGGCATGGTCGTGTTTGGGCTTTTAGCCAATAGGTGTGTAATGGTATCTCATTGTTTTAATTTGTAATTCCTTAATGACATATGATGATGACTATCTTTTCATATGTTTATTTACTATCTGCATATCATGATTGGTGAGGTATGTGTTCTAGTCTTTAGCTTTATTTTTTAATTAGGCTGTTTATTTTCTTACTGTTGAGTTTTTAGAATCATTTATATTTTGGGGTAGCAGTCCTTTATCAGATATGTGTTTTGCAAAGATTTTCTCATAGTATGTAGCTTGTCTTTGCATTCTCTTAACAGTATTTCTCACAGAGCAGAAGTTTTTTTAATTTTAAAAGTTCAGCTTGTTGATTTGTTCTTCTATGGACCTTGCTTTTAGTATTCTAACTTAAAAAGTCATTGCCAAACCTAAGGATGGATGGATAGATAGATAGATAGATAGATAGAGATAGATAATGATAGATAGATAGATAGATAGATAGATAGATGATAGATAATGATAGATAGATAGATAGATAGATAGATAGGCAGATTTATCTGTCTATCTAATCTATGCAAGCATTTATTATAAGGAATTGGCTCTTGTGATTATGGAGGCTAACATACTAGAATAGGCAAGCTGGAGACCCAGGAGAGCCATTGGTGTAGTTCTAGTTAAAGTCTGAAAGCCTGTGAAGGAGAAGAGCTGATGGTGTAATTGCAGTCTGAAAACCTGCAGGCTCAAGAATCAGGAAGAGCTGATTTTTCTGCTGGAGACTGAAGGCAAGAAAAAGCCAATGTCTCATTTCCAACTCAAGATTCTCAGAGAGTACTTTCCTTCCCATTTCCACACAAGAGAAGGCAGACCAGTGGACCACATGCCTTCAATCACTTTCAATTCATTCATTGATCCATTTATTCAATAAACACTTATCTGCTGTCCACCGTGTGCCTGACCTGATAATTAGCCCTGGCTATCAAGTACAGAGCCAACCAGGTCCCTGTCCTCAGGAAACTTACAGTCTAGTAGGAAGACAGGTACTAAATAAATAAGCAAACACAAAATAAACTCAGATTGCAGTGGTCATGAGAGCAGTGAGGCAGAGGACAGGAAAGTGGGAGAAATAAAGGGGCACAGGAAAGCCTCTCTGTGTCCCAGTCTATACAAAGGATGTCAGTAGGCAAGCTAGGCAGAAAGAACTGTGCTCAGGTCAGCAGACAAGCACATGCAACAGCCCAAAGTTGGGAGCTGAAGAGTGGTTAATCCAGTGTTGCTTCCACTGATTTTTTTTTTTTCATCAGACTTTGCTTTACTCAAGATAAGACACCATGTCTCTTATGTGTCTTTACTTAATACAAGTTGATGGACAGAATCAGGGCAGTCATAGAGATTTGTACATTGTGTTTGGAGGCTATCAAAAAATCTTTGAGGCCTGAGTTTCTGCATCTCTGAAAAGGCCATGTTTAGGAAGAGGGAGAAATGAAGGGTCTCACAGCTGGAAAGAAAATGTAGCCTGCAGTCAGCAAGGACAAAGTCACCTGCCAATGAGGCAGATGAAACAAGGCCCAGGATCTGGGATGACAGAAGCATATACAAGGATGCTTTGAGGTGAAAGTCGATCAGATTTCTGATTCCTGAGCTCAGTGTTCAGCCTCCTAAAACTTAATAGAGCTGCAGTTTCCAGAGCAAAAGGCAAACAGATGTTACCTGGATATGCTTAGCTTCCAGGCACTCCGTCCTCACATGTGGTGCTGCACACACCCTGGCTGGCTGCTTCTGTCAGGCCTGCAGGCCTGACCCTGGTGTATTCATGGAAATCAGAGTGGCCCTGGGTGGGCAAGGGGAGGTGGGAGAGAGGAAGGAAAGGAATGTACACTTTCCAGTGGCTGAGCCTCATGTAATTAAATCCAACCTCCCTCCAGCTGGGACCAAATGAGGTGTGTGGGCTTCTGCTTCAACTCACAGCATAGTTAGTAGAGAGAGGGAGGCAGAGAAAGGACTTTTGGCACCCAGGCCCTTGTAATCAGGCTTCAGACTCCTCTCCCAGCCTACTCCCCTAGATACAAAATGGGCTTGGTGTCCTTTTTCCACCTCCTTACCCACCTGAGAACTTCAGCCTCCTCTCTGCAGTGCTCCCTTCCATACATGTATACACATAAAAGTGTGCATACACATAGACACACATAGACACACTCATGTCTGTGCACACATTCTCACACATGCACTCACATATACATGCAGACATATGCATGTGCACACACCACATCCTCAGGCACACCTGATGGCTTCTCCTTGTCATTCTGTAAGCAGCTTTTACTCATTGTCGCAGGTCCCATTCAAACCTCCCCCAACCCATATGGATGCTGCCTTCCATGACCAGCAGTTGCCATCTATTGCCTGCTTCTTGTACAATGGCCTTGGCAGTTCTGAGGTTGATGTCATTGCCCCCATTTCTCAAATGATGACATCTTCGGAGTAGTCCAATGATTCAGGCAAGAGAGTAAGACAGTAATGTGGGGCAGGAGTTATCTGCTTCTTTTTTAGGAAAAACTGCACTCATAAGGGCCATCAATGCAGTAGAGAACAATTAGGAAAAGGGCATCTTTCTTCTAGAGCAGATAGCATCAGGATGGAGAAAAAGATTGCCTCCACTGTGCAGGTCACAATGTCATGACAGTACCTTTCATGACCCATAATCGTGATGGGTGAACCATGGGATCATGGTGTCAGAGTTCAATATAACTTTGGGAAGTCTTTGGGCTGGGACTGTTTGCACCCAGGTCCCAGCTACATTATGTGCCTGCTGTGTGGCTGGAGCAAACTGCTTAACATCTCTATGCTCAGAGGTGAGGAGGCCCACCCATAGGTTACTCATGAGAATCAGAACTTGTGCTTGTAAAACTCTGATGCGGTGCCTGGCACAGGGAAGGCGGTGGGTAAGTGTTGGCTCTCACAGCTATTATCACACGTCCCAGTCACTCAGCATTAAGGGAGCATTCTGGGCAGCTCCCCAGGCCCAGATGGTCCCAACCAGAGGGGCCTTCCCAGTCAAAATGGGCAGCCAGCTCTACATGCACCCATCTCTGAACTGCCAGCACTCCCTAAATGCCAGCATAGCCCATCACCAGCACCAGAGCTGAAACCCATTCCTGGGACAGGCTCTCTGGTTTTTCACAATGGGCACACAATGAATGAGCAATGAGAGCAAAGTGCATACCCAACTGGGGTTCTTCCAGCTCACTGTGAGTAGGCAGATCTTCTTAGATCTTCTTTCCAGAATGAAGAGCTGGGCCTTGGAAAATTGACTAAATGATTTAATCGGAATTACTCAGCAAAAAGAGTCCAAGTATGGACCACAGTGTCCAGTGTTCGAGGCTGAGATGTGGGAGGTGAAGCAGTCACACTGGCTTTGGAGAGGAGACCTCACTGGCTCCTTTGCCTTAAGCAAGTCTATGAACCTCAGTTTCCTTGTCTGTAAACTGGGGCCAATGAGACATTATGAAACTATTTTGGAGATTGAACTAGGTGTTGTGTATGATGTGCCTAGCACCTGGGAGGGCTTGGGCAGTGGCACCATTACTAGAGCTAACATGAGGACTGACTGTTAGGGTCCCTGACAATATGGACCCCAACAAAGAGAACCATTTTAACCCCACCCTTGCTGGGCCCCTCTTGAAGATGGCAGCTCCTTTACACTTCCTGGCTCCCTCCACCTTCCACCCAGCAAACATTAATTATATATGAAGCTTCCCTCAAGCAGAAGGGTTATAATTAACTTATGTTAGGACCATAGTAGATTCCAATACAAACTCTGTTTCATTGCATCTAACTATGCTCTAACTGCAAGGCATAATTTCATAACTCATGGTACAATGCTGCCTCCTGCAATACCCCTTCCCCAGCTCTCTGGAAGAGAAACCAACAACCAACAGAAGAGAGAAAGGAGACACCAGGGTCTCTATCCATGGAAAAGATGGAAAGCTCTCCATCCTCCACTCCTCCTATTGGCCACCATGCCCAGAAAGGAAGGAACACATACCAGGCAGCACAGACCTGGCGTGGAATTTCAATTCCTCCTCATAACTGCTGTGTGATCTATGACATTCACTCAGCTTCTCTGAGCCTCAGCTTTTTTATCTATAAAAATGGAACAATACAAAATATGTACACTTTAAGGTATTTGTGAGGATGAAATCAGAAGAACTTTTATAAAATATTCACAAAAATATCAGGTGCTTACCCTGTACTTAATAATAACAAATAACAATGGCAGCTAATATTTAAGCAACATTTACTGTGTGCCAGGCACTGTGCTGTCTCATTCCATCTTCATGGCAACCTGGGAAGTGAATCCTCATGCTGGTTCACTGGGTATTAGGGGGAGAGGCTATCCTCAAAGCACTGTCCTTCTTTAGGAAGGCTCCTGTCCAGTGGAACAGGGGCAGAAGGTGGGCCAGTGCCATCTCTGGAGATTTCACAGATGGGTACTGCCTGACTATTGTTACACAAGGTCTTTTCCAGAACCAAACCATGGAGAGAGAAAGGTTGTTTGCTCCAGAGGACATTCTTATTACTCCCAGATTGCAAGGATCTGAAGAGTAAGTGACTCAAGAGTGAAGATGGCAAATATAGATTATAAACTCAGGAGGTAAAGGGAGGGGAGGAGGTGTGGCTGCCTATGAAGGGGAAGCCAGCCCGAGCAAGGATGCTGGGAATGCAGGACTGTGTGGGCCAGGTGGAGGGGTTCATGGCAGAAACCAGTTCCCTGGAGACCCTGGCCTTTCTGACAGCCCCATGCAGGGCTCCTCCTTTCCTCCCAGAAGTCTCCCACTACTGTTGATGAAATTCATTTTTCTTTAAGTGTTTTTGTGATATCACCCATTCTCAAACAGAACATCCATCTGCTAAACCAGTTGATTTGGATGTCACTGAACATTAATATGTCCTTGAGCCATTAGTCCTGTGTGCCCTGGCCCCACGTCTCTCATCTGCTAGTCTGCCCTCTTCGGGGATATAATGCTTCTGAACCCACGTCCTATCACTTCTCACCCTTTTGGCTAAGATCAAGTGTGAACCCATGTCCTCCTTCACCCTGGTTTAGGTGTCTTCAGAGCAGCTATAAATTCCTGATAGTTTAAAACTTATTTGGGGAGCACCTGGGTGGTTCAGTGGGTTAAGCCTCTGCCTTCGGCTCAGGTCATAATCTCAGGGTCCTGGGATTGAGCCCCAAGTCGGGCTCTCTGCTCAGCAGGGAACCTGCTTCCTCCTGTCTCTCTCTGCCTGCCTCTCTGCCTACTTGTGATCTCTGCCAAATAAATAAATAAAATCTTTAAAATTTATTTTATTTGTTATATGCTCTTGCCTGTGTCCCCCAGTAAAATGTCAGATTTGGGGTTATGGGCTTTAAAAAATCTGTCTAAACTACCATATCCTTAAAACCTATAACAGTGTCTGGGACATAGCAAGTCTTCAATAAATAGATGTTGAATGAAGGAATAAGCACAATAAAATGTGTCATCCTCTTCTAATTTGGTTGCAATAAAACCAGTTAGGAAAATATTACTTTGTCCACAATAAAGCCAGTTAGAAAATAGCCCAAGAATGTGTATGTGTGTGTGTGTATGCACACATGTGCACACATATATGCAGTATGTGTTGTGGAGGGTAGGGGAGTTCCAACAAAAGGTAACCAATCTTTTTGCTCAGGAAGCCACATTCTGCAGAAAAGAGAGGCCATGTGCTGGAAAAAGAAAGACATTGCAGAGAGACTGGGCTGGTCCAGAACTTCCCCAATATCCAACAAGACTGGCCCAGCAATCCATAGCAGGGAGGGGGCTGCATGCTGCCACAGAGCCAGGTTTGACCCAGAACATAAGCAAGCCTAGCCTGCCAGTGAGCAAAGGGCTCAGGCACTTAGGAACTGGTACCACTGCACCTGAGCTGGCCTGCTAGGAGGTTGCTGCCTACTTATGCCCCGCCCTGGGGGAGCGGAGCATGGTGTTTCTGTAATCTGTCTGCTGGGGCCGTAGAACCAGGTGTCAAAGGGAATAAGAACCCCTCAAACCTCACCTTTGGCGATCTGGAATTTACCACTGGATTTGCTGCTGACTCTTGGGCAAAATGTACTTAGATCTCTGAGCCCCAGTTTTCCATGGGTGATTTCCTGACTCAGTTTGCATAGGACCATTGGTGGTAGACATCTGGTATCCCAATATATCAGTCACACTTCCTGTCACTTCCAAAGAGTCTCATTTTAGACAATAAATTATGTTGTCTTTCTAGTAATAAATCCCTCTTAGAGTTTTTATGAGGATTATATGAGTTGACACATGTGATAGTGGCCACCACAGTGTCTGGAATGTGAATCCCAGTGAATGTTCATAAAATCAATTAAATACATATCATGCCTGTGTCCTGCCTGACCTGAGCCCCTAGGTTCCTGTCCCACTGCTACCTCTGGCCAGATGCTGGGGTACATCCAGATGCCTCCTCTCTCTCTTTCTACCCATCTTTTCTGGGATCTGATGTTTTAGCTCCTCCCATTCCCCCACATCAGCCTGTCTGCTACGGAGAACCTCATGGGCTACCTAGGGCTCTGTGAAGAGTGCATTGCCCTGCCCAGAGGGGCTTGGCTTCCAGCGATGGATGTTCTCCTGTCCTGGCCACACAGGTAATGGACGAGTGAGGCCACTTAAGGAAACATTCCCTTATCTCACCCTGGCAAAGTTCCCTCTTCCTCTTCTTGAAAAATGGGCAGCTGGCTGATGTGGAAGCCATGACCACTCTTCAGAGCTGTCAGCAGGATTGATGGATGGAACTTCTGCTCTTTGCAAGAAGAAATTTTGCAGTGAGAGCCTGTCCCTTGGGCTTCGCCTACCTCCCTGTGAGGAAGCATGAACTGTAAAGAAGCTTCTACAGACAAAAAAAAAAAAAAAAAAAAAAAAAGAGCCATTCAGAGACAGGAGACTGGCATGAAGTCTCAGAGCTTCAGGTCAGGAGCCCAGGTTGGCACTCCACATCTTCTCATGCTGTGAGTTTGCTGGGTAAAAAGTGAGCAGTTTGTGGGGCAGCAGGGGGACAGTGAAGCATCCAGGGATGAGAAGAGACCAATAAAAAGGGAACACAGTGCCAAGTTTCTGCTCAGTTAGGGTTCGATGGCAACATGTAACCTTCTACACCGGGTAGGACCTCTGTCCACAGACCCAGTACTGGGTGCTGGACCACCCACCCTGACAGATTGTGTCCTAACTGTGCCCTTTGTGACCAAGCACAGACGGCTGCAGATTAGAAAACCAAAAATCCAGGATGCCTTGTAGTGATAAGGATGTACTGATATTTTAAAAGTGTGTTGTTACCTGAAATATACATTTAACTGAATGTGTAGTGTTTTGTGGGGCAGGCTTGCATGCACAAAGTCTTCTCTGCTCAATGCTCAGGGTACAAGCAGGCATTTTCAGGAAAGTCTACCTATGGAAACCAGTCCCAGATTCTGGGTCTTGAAGCCTAGAAGAGTCCCTGGCAGACGGGAACAGGCAGAACCCCATGAAGCAAGGGAAGGAGCCCCAAAAGCTCTGGGCTGGTTGTGTCCCTAGCTCAGAGCTAGGTATCTGCTAGAAACAGGGAGGCCCTCAGAAAAAAGGGAGGGAATGTCTCTTGGGAGCAGGTACCAGAGAGCACAGTGCATGCTTACCCCAAGATTGGATCTGTCCTTCACAACTCTTTGGGAAAGAAGGGATGGCAGAGTGAACAGAACAGAGGTTGGGACAGATGAACCTGACTGTGAGCTGAGCCATGGGACCCCTGGGAAGTCGTAGAACGTCTCTCAGCATTATACCTAGGCTTCATGTCCACACCCACAGAATATTCAGTACCTGAGAGGTGCTGAATTCAAAATTCATTTGGTGAAATTCAAAATTGCCAAATGAATAAGTCAACTCAGCCCATAGTATAATATTTCTTTGATTGCTGTGTTTATATTTCCTGAACCTGAACATTCATATCTTTCATCATTTCTGTTAATCTCTCAGCCATGGTCTCCCTGAGTACTACCTCTCCCCATTCCCTTCACTGTCTGCTATTAGGTGAGTATGAGACTTTCTAATTCTACCCTCCATGTCTCTTAACTTTTCTGTGATATTTGTCACCTCTCATCTCTGCTGTGGCACTGAAGCTGATGTTCTCTAACTTGTTTCCCCCTCCACTCATCCTTTTCTCCGCTACTTTCAGTCAGATCTTTGGTTTGCCCAGAAGATTGTAATTTTAACACAATCTATGTTAATTTTGAGAAGTTTATTTTTCAAGCCTTCTTGTTCTTTTATCATGTCTTGTTCCACTTTTATGGTTTTTATGGCTTCAATCTCTAATAATTTTTATAGACTCGTATGTAGTGTTGCATTGCCTTTAGTGCTTGGGGTTCCAGGCTTCCTGTTTCTTGAGGTGTATAGCTCATAAAAGAATGCATAGAAATAAGTTCGACATTTTTACTGTGAATTCGTAAACAGCAAGGACTTTTTTCTCAATGGAAATCCTACATGACCTAAGTTTTTTGTTAGCTTCTTCCTGGCACCATGGGACATCACAGACATGGGATCAATTTTATGTTCATTGCTCAGCTTGGGAATCCCAGCCCACATGGGGACTGCCAATTCCAACTCTAAACCAACACATGACAAAGACTCAGGGTACCGTTACACACAGGACATTTTTCCATCTGAATCACTGGCATATCTATTCTTTTCTGCTCCTATAGAAGACCTCGTACTCCCCCCTTCAATGACATTGTTACCCTTTGAGGATGTCTTGCCTTGTGTAGGCTCAAGTCTTGTTCTCCTATCCCTGTGTGATTAGAGCCCAGAGCCTTCCACATGTGTGCACACAGGTACAAGCATGCACTCACAGGCAATTACATACCTACCTGCAGAGCACATGTGCATGTACAGGGGTACAGACACACATGCACATATGTGCAAGAGAACATGTATATATATACACATGGAAGTACACACAAACATACATACATATATGCACACACATCTGTATGCACAAGGACACATGTGGTCACTGCAGTGCTATCTCACATTCCTGTAGTGTTGGCTTTGAGTGCCTTGCCACTGGCAGCTTGGGATTTCCATTCTTTTTGTGTCTTCATCTATATTTTTGAACCGTATATGCATATGATCACCTATTCAACAATTCTACAGATCTATATGGGAAAAAGCTGGCTCTTGTCTTCACTTGCCATGATGTTGGCACCAGAAGCCATTCTATGTCCTGTCGGTATGATGTGTTCAGTGTCCCTTTCAGAGAGCATCACTGAACAAGGCTTTGGCTCATCGTGGTCCCTCAGGTTCTTGTTTCCATCTTATGGACACTGAAAAAAAATACTTGCACCAAGAAGAGGTTAGAGACAGTCAGTGGAGCTGATTCAGCCCCTGGGCACTCCTAGCATTTCAGCTGTGACCTGAGACCCAGATCCTTGTATCAGGCCTCACAGATCCAGGATTCATAGCCAAAACAGAGGGACATGGTGGCCATAGCCCAGCCCCTCACCCAGAACATTGAGGTACAAGCTCTCCTGAGCCAGGGATTCTGCCTTGGTACATTGTGGTCTTATAACAGGTGCTCCCAGAACCCCCTCAGGCTGCCCCAGACATGAGCAGACCCTTCCTTGTGGCCACCAACCCTCCCCCTCTGGCCCTCATCTTACCATTGGCCCTGTGCATCTCTGGAATGCCACAAGATTGAGAGCACTTCACCATGAGCAGAGCAGCACAGGGTCTTGGGAATCAGATGTAAAGCTAGATGACATGTAAAACCCTGTGTTCCCCATGACAGTTATCATTATAACTCTGAGCATCAAGAACCAAACCCCTTCTCCACCCCCAGGTGTCAGTGAGGGGCAGGCTGAGAGAAGGGTCAGAGTTCCAGAGAAAGGCCATCACTGAAGATCATCATTTCATTGTCCTGCTCTTCAGTCACCAGTTAGCCCCAGCAGTGGCCTGGCCATGCCCAGGGATGGTCTCCCCGGCTCTGCCACACAGATGCCAGCAGGCGCCCCTGACTTTCAGCCCCTGCCCAATGGTGTAGGTGCCCTGAGAAGCATGAGGACAGCATAGACTCCTTCCTATACCCAACTGGGGTTATGTTCACAGCCCTGTTGGGATTGGGCTGGGAGGAATTGAGGAGTGGTAAAAGAAGTCTGATTATCCAGGTTGGAGCAATCCCTAGAACTTCCTGGGGCTGACTGTGCTGTATCTGTCCTGCAGCCCAGGCTCACCCCTGCACACACTCTCTTCCATGTGCACACTATCATCCTGGTCTGTCATTTGTTCCTGCCTGCCCGCCTTTCTCCTGACTCCTTCTTTCCTTCAACCATATGTTCATTCACTAAGGGTTTGTTCATTCGTGTACTCATTTATCCATCAGACTATGAAGACCTCTCAGTGCCAGGCACTGAGTTAGCACTGAGCTGGCTCTAGGGAAACAGTGGTAAGTCACAGCCCCAGCTGTGAAGGGCTGCTGTTCAGAGGGAAAGTTGGGCATACAAACAGATGATTCACACAAAGCTGTCATAAGTATCTGCAAGGGGACCCTGAGGCAGGAGAGGCCAGCCACCAAACATCTTTGAGGGGACAATTTGAGGAGGCTCTGGGAGATAAGTAGGATCTAGCAGAGGGGCAGGAGGAAGGAAGCCACAGCTCCAAGGAGATGTGAATGGCCTGTTCCAGAGGGCAAGGAGAGGGTGGTAAGCACCAGCCAAGGAAGATGGATCTGGTCCAACAAATGATGGGGCCACAGAAAGACTTCAAGCAGGACCCTGTAGGATCAGCCTGGGTCTCCACTTGGTCATTCTGGTGAAGTGGCGGGGGGCAGGGATGATTTGGAGGGGAGATTGTTGGAACCTGTAGGATCAGTCCTGGGGGTAATTGTGAAGACCCAAACCAAGGCAGTGGCAGTGGGGATGGGAACAAGTGGGTAAACCTGAGATTAGACGAGCAGAATCTGTAAGACTTGCTGCTTCACAGCCATGGGTGAAGGAGAGGCAGGAGGCAAGGATGGCCTATGGGTTCTGGTCCATTATTTGGGGATGGAAGGGGAGGAGAATCCCAGGGCCAGCTTCTACACAGCAGCCCAAGCCACACCAGCAAACCTGATGGAAGAGCCTCCTACTCTTCTGCTCCCCTCTAGACACTGACTCTGAGTGCTTCCCCAAGCCCACCTCCCCCCAGCCCCGCGTGTGAGGATGAGGACAGGACAAAACAGGCGCTCGCTCTCTCTTGCTCTCTCTCTCTCTCTCTCTGCAGAGCCTGCTCTTCTGCAGCCCTGGGAAAGGAGGAGAGATCAGGAGGCAGGGCTCATCCATTATGAATTCCCCCTGGGGATTCCAGTGCCTCCAAAGCCAACTGCATAATTTAAAACTGGCTTAAATTTGGCCCTGAATAAAGAGATGTGTCTCTCTTGTTGGTCGTCATCCCTTTGTCCTGTGGCATCTTCCCCTTATTCCTTAGAGGAGGCACAGCACTTCAAGCAGAGAATCAGGTCTCATGCACAGACCCACACAAAAGGTATCACTTCCCCTCTGCCCAGCTACTGAATGGAGATAGTTGTTCATCCCTATTTTAACCTCCTCGGTTCACAAAGATAGTATACTCATTTCTAATAGCATGTTGTGGAGAAATCTAAGTTACTTGGTCTATTTGGCTGAACCACTCTGAGATAGGAGATCCCACAGGTCTCATGGAAGCTGTGAGCAGAGGAATTGTCCTGTTCCCTAGAAGCAAAGGACAGCTCAGGGGGCTGGATACCAGAGGCCTGAGCTTCTAGCCTCAGGGAAGAAGGAAGGAAGGGCAGAGCAGGTAGACTGGTTGCTATGGAGATTTTCTCCCCAGCAAGTGGAGTAGTTGGGACTGTCACTGGAGCTAACCTTGAAGGATTTCCATGAGAGAGAAAGGAAAAATAGGCAGAGTTACAGATATATAATGTGAAGTCTGACCTTTCCCCGGGAGGCTGGGGAGGGTCAGTATGTCAGAAAAGATACTATAGCTAGAGGGGAGGAGAAGTGGAGGGGAAGGAAGGGAGGGGAGAGGGTGGAGGGACAGACAGGCAGCATTTCCCAAGTGCCTGTTACATGCCACACACTGACATCAGGGTATATTTTCTCTTATTTGTCCTCACCAAACTCTGGTATAGAAGGTGCTGCTAGCCTCTCTTTTACAGATGAAGACACTAAGGTTTGAAGACCAGTAAATAATGAGTCTGGGGTTGGAATGAAGGTTTTTCAGAAATGACCCTAAAATTCATACTCATTCCCCTGGTGCATGATCCTGCTGACTCACCCCACTGGTACAGCACTCTGGGAGGTAGAGGCCACAGGACTCCAAAACAAGCCACGCAGGAGAGCCCCCCTTTCCTGGTTGTGCTCCTGTCCAAACACTCAATCATCTCTTACACGGTTCTCCCACCTATGGGGGTCCTCAGAGTCTACTCCTTTCTACCCTCCCTGAGACATCCCCTATCCATCTGCCTCCACTGCTCAGACCAGGCGTCACTTTCCCTTTCATCCACCTTCTGCCTTGGTTCTCACTTCTCCTGGACTCACTACTCTTCTGCAGACCTGAATCCCTGACTTCTCTAAAGACCCTCCAACCCCACCTCTAGGAAACTTCCCTGAACACCGTGCCATGATACACTTTTTTCTTAGAGCTCTAAGGACACTCAAACTGAGGAGACCATGTGTTTGCATTTAAAGACCCAGAAAGACGAGCCAGCAGGGGTCGGGGTTCCACACAGCAAGGGCTGAACAACTCCAACACATGACAGCCACAGGGAAGGGGCTCATTCTTGCCCAGGACTGCCCTCTCTTAGTCTGGAAAAATAGGCTGTAGTCCCTGTGGGTCTTCCCTTGCCTTGCTCTGCCTCCTGGTTGAAATTTTTAAAGCAATCAGTGCCCACAGAGTATCAGGACAAAGATAAATAAGTAACTAATACTATTTTTCTAGGTAAAAGATAGGCTACACTGACTCCCCAAAGACTGGAAATCAGGAGGTGCTAGAGCAGCCCCAGAGGCAGATTAAGACAAAACTCCTTTTAGATACATTGTTACTATCAAAATTTTGTCTCATACAAGGAGCTGCACTTCTGATCTGGACTCAGGACTTGAAATTTAGAAACTCAAGTTTCAAGGAACAAAAACTTAAGCAGCAGAGTGGCCATAAATTCTGGAAGCATAGGTGATTACAGGTAAGAAATGGTTTTCTTGTATTGCATTGCAACACATAATCAAGTCAATGACATTACATATGTTTTGTATTATCTTTCATTAGCAATGTAGAGTGCAGTGTGCAGCTCAAAATTATAGTGGGCACAGTGCATTAATGCAATATCTCCACCAATACTTGCAGGTCTGAGGCATTACTTCCTTAGATTTTTTTCTCTGATTTTCAAAAGTAAATCTCTGCCTTTAGCGAACCCCAAAAGAAATAACCAAAGAACTTTATATCTGGTGGGCATCCACCCTTTTCCATCCAGCTAACTCATCCATTCCAGTCTGGGAAATTACCATCCACCCTCCCCTTACCTCTGTCATGAGCAGCACTCCATCCTGTTGGAAACATTTGGGGAGACCTCTCCTTAGTTTGCCAAGTACAAGAAGTGATAGTAATTGGTCACTTACATAGCCAAATAAAGCAAAGAGATATCCATGTTTCCAGAGTTTATGGCCACCATATGTCTTAGCTCAGACTGCTATAACAAAATACTATAGACTGGGGGACTTAAAGAGCAAACATGTAGTTCCTATGTTTTTGAAGCCTAGAAGTCCGAGATCAGGGTGCCCAGCATGGTCAGATTCCAGTTAGATCCCTCTTTCTGATTTGCAAATTGTTATCTTCTCACTGTGTCCTCACAGTGAGTGCCTGTCTTCATGGCAGGCAGAAAGTCAGCAAGCTCCCTGATCTTTTCTTCTAAGGGCACTTATAAGCCACATCAGGTGAACCCCACCCTCATGAACTCATCTAAACCTAATTATGCCATCTCCAAATTGTGGGATTGGGGCTTCAACATGTGATTTTGGAGGCATAACAATATAATGCAAGGATAATATTCTATCCCTACAACCCTAAGATTTATATTCTTCTCAAATTAAAAAAACAACAACAACATACATTCCATCCCAACATCCTTCAAAGTCTTAACTCATTCCAGCATCAAGTTCAAAGTCCAAATCTTATCTAAGTATCTACATCAGATACAGGTTAAACTCATCCCAGTCAAAATTCCTCTCCAGCTGTGAACCTATGAGTATTTTACTCAACAAATAAAAACATCCAAACTCAAAAATGGGCAAAGGACTTGAGTAGATATTTCTCCAAAGAAAATATACAAATGACCAACAAGTACATGAAAAGATTCTGAACATCACTAGTCATTAGGGAAATGCAAACCAAAACCTTAGTGAGATTACCACTTCCCATTCATTAGGATAAATGTTATCAAGAAAGAGGACCTAATATATGTTGGAGAAATTGGAGAATATGGAGAAATTGGAATCCCTGTGCATTGCTAGTGGAAGTGTAAAATGGTACAACTGGTATGGAAAATAATATCATGATTCCTCAAAAATTAAACAGAGGAATACCATTTGATCCAGCAATTCCACTTGTAGGTATATACTCAAAACAGTTGAAAACAGGGACTTGAACAGAAATTTGTACACCTATGTTCATAGCAGCATTGTTCACAATAGCCAAGAGATCAACGCAACCCAAATTGTCACTCACTGGATGACTGGATAAACAAAATGTGGTATATGCATACAATGGGATATTATTCAGCCTTAAAAAAGGAAGCAAATTCTGACATATGCTACAACATAATGCTAAGTGAAATAAGCCAGTTAAAAAAGGACAAAGATGTATGATTCCACTTATATGAGGTACCTAGAATAGTCACAAAATATAGACACAAAATATAGAAAGGTGGTTGCCAGAGGCCACAAGGAGGAAGGAATAGGAGTTAGAGTTTGATGGGTACAGGATTTCAGTTTGAGATGATGAAAAAGTTCTGGTGGTGATATTTTCACACAGTGTGAATGTACTCCATGGCACTGACTTTTACACTTAAAATGGTAACAGTGGTAAATTTTATGTAATGTATATTTTGCCACAATAAATAGAAATTTAAAAGATGCATTGTACTTAATGCCTTCGAACTATATCAATGCAAATATTTTTACATCTTCCAAAAAGCTGGCTACATATTACCCTTCCTACTCTGTTAATCATAATTCTTCTACACAAGCCCTCATTTGTGTATTCTTTTTGCAAAATGTATCTCTTTCCATACATTCATACAGTTTTTTTACACATGTCCAAGTGAGTGCTTAAAAAAAAAAAGATGAATCCAAACTAAATTGGATTTTTAGAACATGATGTCTGAGGTAGAGTGACAGCTACACCACACCATCCCCTGAGCTTGTCAGACACCCCAGACCCCTTGCTCTTTGCCTCTCACTGTGATGCTAGGGAAAGGAAATCTAAGCTTGGTATGATTCCCAGTGGGGAGGAATCCAGTGGTCTTGAAGCATGTGAAGACTTGCTATGAAAAAGAGAGATTTGATTATTCATACGTTTTTCCGAAGGACCAACTGGTACTTCTGAGTTGGACTTGTAAGAAGTCCTTCTGTTTAAGGTATGTGTAAACAAACAAACTTCTTTGTATGTAATGAGCCCTCTGCCTCCAGATTAATCCAAAGTGATGGTAAACCTAAAAGAAGGATGTTAATGAAGGGCTCTTAGGGAGGGAGTTTAGGATAGAAGTCTTCTCAGTCCCTTTGGAAACACAGATCGGGGACATGATTTACTGAGCACCTTCTATGCTATCTCACATCTCCTGGTGAGCTCACCTATTTTTCAGACACCTGAAGTTAAACACCATGGATCTTATTTTGGGAGCCCATTCTATAGCTACTGATACAGAGCCATTCAGTATTTGCAGGTCACTGATCCCTACCAACCACCCTCCCAGCAATCAAAAGTACATATTGAGCTACTGCTTGGTGCCCAGCACTGCATTAGATGCTCTGGTGCAAACAGCATAAAAGGTATGACTCCCAGCCCCAGTGGAAAAGACCTGCAACTGAAGAACTTCTTAGGAAAAAACATGGCACATGGTTGGTTCTCAAGAACTACATATTAATTGTATTAATTATATATAAACAAGATCCAAATTTTATAGGATTCTCAAGGAAAGCAAAGGAATCCAATCTGAGCTACTTTAGTCAGGATAGGTTTCAATGCAGAAATGAGACCTGAGCTAGGTCTGGAAAAATAGGAAGGAACTGGTTCAGAAATGGGAAAGCAGCATTAGATATGTGAGAGAACAGTTTTAACCACTAATTATTATGTGCTGGAAATTGAGTTAAGTCCTTCACAGAGTACCTCATTTAGTCCCCATACAGCCCTAGGAAATAGGTATTAATACCCATTTTATAGTTAAGAAGCTAAGGGATTTTTTTTTTATTTTTTTTTATTTTTTTTAAATTTCTTTTCAGTGTTCCAGAATTCATTGTTTATGCACAATTCCCAGTGCTCCATGAAATACATGCCCTCTATAATACCCACCACCAGGCTCACCCAAGCTCCACCCTCCTCCCTTTCAAAACCCTCAGTTAGTTCCTCAGAGTCCACAGTCTCTCATGGTTCATCTCCCCCTCCAATTTTGCCCAACTCCCTTCTCCTCTCCATCTCCCCATGTCCTCCATGTTATTCCTTATGCTCCATGAATAAGCGAAACCATATGATAACTGACTTTCTCTGCTTGACTTATTTCATTCAGCATAATCTCTTCCAGTCCTGTCCATGTTGATACGAAAGTTGGGTATTCATCCTTTCTGATGGAGGCATAATACTCCATAGTATGTACGGACTACATCTTCTTTATCCATTCATCTGTTGAAGGGTATCTTGGCTCTTTCCACAGTTTGGTGACTGTGGCCAATGCTGCTATGAACATCGGGGCACAGATGGCCCTTCTTTTCACTACATTTGTATCTTTGGGATAAATACCCAGTAGTACAACAGCGGGGTCATAGGGTAGCTCTATTTTAATTTCTTAAGGAATATCCACACTGTTTTCCAAAGTGGCTGCACTAACTTATTTTCCCACCAACAGTGTAAGAAGGTTCCCCTTCCTCCACATCCTCTCCAACACATGTTGTTTACTGTCTTGTTAATTTTGGCCATTCTAACTGGTGTAAGGTGGTATCTCAATGTGGTTTTGATTTGAATCTTCCTTATGGCTAGTGATGACGAACATTTTTTCATGTGTCTGATAGCCATTTGTATATCTTCATTGGAGAAGTGTCTGTTCATGTCTTCTGCCCATTTTTTGACACGATTATCTGTTTTCCTTGTGTTGAGTTTGAGGACTTCTTTATAGATCCTGGATATCAGCCCTTTGTCTGTATTGTCATTTGCAAACATCTCCTCTTCCGTGGGTTGCCTCTTTGTTTTGTTGACTGTTCCTTTGCTGTGCAGAAGCTTTTGATCTTGATGAGGTCCCAAAAGTTCATTTTTGCTTTTGTTTTGTTTGCCTTTGGAGACATATCTTGAAAGAAGTTATTGTGGCCGATGTTGAAGAGGTTACTGCCTATGTTGTCCTCTAGGATTCTTATGGATTGATTCCTGCCTCACGTTGAGGTCTTTTATTCATTTCAAGTTTATCTTTGTGTATGCTGTAAGAGAATGGTCTAGTTTCATTCTTCTACACATAGCTGTCCAATTTTCCCAGCACCATTTATTGAAGAAACTGTCTTTTTTCCACTGTATATGTTTTCCTGCTTTGTCAAAGGTTAGTTGGCCATAGCATTGATGGTCCATATCTGGGCTGTTCCACTGGTCTATGTGTCTGTTTTTGTGCCAGTACCATGCTGTCTTGGTGATCACAGCTTTGTAGTAAAGCTTGAAATCAGGCAACATGATGCTCCCAGTTTTGTTTTTCTTTTTCAACACTTCCTTAGCAATTCAGGGTCTCTTCTGATACCATATAAATTTTAGTATTGTTTGCTCCAGCTTTTTGAAAAATGCCTGTGGAATTTTGATCAGAATGGCATTAAAAGTATAGATTGAAGAAGCTAAGGTTTAAGGAAGTATGTGACTTGCCAACAGCCACACAGCTAGTAAGTGGGCAAGCTCAGGTTGGAGACCACATTGAATTCCAAAGCCCATGCTAATAACCACTATACAGTTGGCTTTTCCTGGGCTGGAGACAAGTAGAGTGAAGGTGTCCTGGGAGGAGAATAGGGAACAGTGACTAGAAGGGACAGTGATCCCCATTTGGGGGAACTTAGGAGCCAGACTGAGGGAGATAGAGTCAGTAGGAATCACTATGGGCAGGTTCCTGAGGAGGCACTTGGTCAGGCAACACAAGAAGTCTCCCTCCTGCTGAGCTGGCCTCTACTGAGGTCCTAGCAAGCAAGGAGTGTCCCTGTACCCCAGAGGCAGAACATCCCAAAATAGACAGTGGCAGACAGGTTGCTTCTCTCCCTTGAACAATTAATAAGAGAACCCCTTGTCAGCCCTCCCAGGGGGCAATGGCTCCTGGGAGAAATCCCACAGATTCTGGCAATGGTTGCATTTCTTCAGTCTGAACAACTTCAGGAAGCAAAGAGACTTTATCTATCAGGCCTAGAAACCAATCTGCCTTTTTTCCCCAGCTTCATCCATCACCATCCCCACCGGCTGTTAGGGAAGTGGGGGAGGGAGGGAAAAGAGGGCTCTCCCTCCAACCCCCATTTGCCAACAAACACTGGCTTTTCTGTTTCCCTCCAATGTGCTCCTATCAAATAAAGCCATGGTCACTAATCAGGCTGGAAGGACAGAGACAATAGCACCCAGGCCCTTCCAAAGTCTTCAGAGATCAAACTCTTTCCTAAGTGGCCTTCAGAACAAAGCTTCTGTTGCCCAGTACCAAGTAGGAGTGGCCCACCCTTGCCCAACACCTTCACTACAACCCATTACCAAGCACATCTCTCCTCTTTTTGCAAGGACAGTAACTGTCCTGCCCTTGCCTGTGACGTGCAGGGGATTGGATTTCTCTGAAAGATTTTTCTGAAAGAAGAAACAGAATTGTTTCTCAACTTCAGTTGCAAGCATTTCCAACCAGGCTCAGTCCCTAGTAGCATCAGGGAGCAGATGGGGCAAGAATGGGGAGCAATGAGGTATTACAGGGTCCACTCATGCCATGGTCCTAGAAAGGCAGGTTGGCTGTCCTACTGGGCTGAGTATGTTGCAGGGCAAGGAATTGGGGGGTGGGGGGCAGTGAAAATCTCTACACCCATTACCCCACTGCTAATTCTACATGAAGAACTCAGGGGAGCTCTCAACAGGTAGACAGCTCCTGAGTCTTATCTTGGGGCAGGGGGAGTTCATTATGTTTAGATTTCCAAAACTCTAGGCTCCAAGACTGAAGTCAGTCTGATTATCAGGTGGTAGAAACCCTGCTGGGCAGGATGGACATCCTGGCCCTGTATACGTATGTGGGAGACCCCTAGGACAGAGCACTGTGGTGATTCACAGGTGGAGGGGCAGGGGAGAGCAGCTCTAGCTACTGGGTAGCACCAGGGACAGGAACCAGGGCTGGAGGCACACACCACACATGCACACACAGATGTGTATGCCCACTCCACTAGCACCTGTAACCAGGATCATCAGCAGGTAGGAATCAAGTTGTGCACACAATGGACTCCCCAGTAGGAAGCCTCCCATTTCTCCTCCTCACTTATAAACCATGCCATAGTGACAGCTCTTACGATGCCCTTTCCCATCAACCCAGATTCTTTCATCAGTGTCTGTGCTCCTTAGAGTGATGCCTATTTCCCTCACTATAGTTTTCTTTTTTTATATTAGTAAATGTCATATGTCCACGAAAAAAAAAAAGCATAAAACTCTTGGCTCTGATCTGGATGTGAATAGCAGTGCATACACTGAGTGATTATATGTGTGTACACATGCAGCTGTATATGTGTGAGTTTTAATGCATGTGTGTCAGTGTGTGAGCATGCCTGTGAATTATGTACTCATATACAAGTGTGTCTGTGTGCATATATGTACACCAGTTTCATGTCATCACTTTGTGCTTCTTCCTGTTATTAACCTAAACATCACCTACTTATGGAGACTGAAAACTGAATCCTACATTGTATAGAAGACTTAGTCCAATCTCTTTGTCTCACAGATAAGGAAACTGAGTTTCAGAAAGGAGAAGCTGGCCCAGGTCCCACATCCAGCGACTATAGGGGCTGCCTGTACTCCATGCTGCCAAACACTGCTTCTCACAGCCCTGTCGACCTATCCCTGCTTCTCCCCATGCAGGGGAGTGGGGGGGAACTGTCTCCTGGTTCCTGTCCTCAGCATGGGCCCTGCAGTGACAGCAAAGTAGGAGTGGACATGTGTGCCCAATAGTGTTGATGAGAATAGGATCAAGTCAGCATCTTAGACAGATGGGAAAGAAGCCAAACAGGTACCCTCATGGGAAAATTAACTCCACAGTAAAGGAAATGGAAAAACTAAAATAAGCAGGATGGGAGAGGTCTGCAGGGATGCTCGGCATGAAGGCAAGGACCAGAGGGGTGGGCCATTGCTGGCTTCTTAGCCTTTGAACCATTAATATGGTGCTTGGAAAAATGAGGTTTCATTTGCTTGTGGGCAGGACAGATAGTTCTTTCTAAAATATGTATGTCCTTCTACAGGTAAGAAAATTTTTAATATGGCTGTAGATAGACTGATAGAGATAAATAGATAATTAGATGATAGTAGATAGATAGATCATTGAAAGCTAGATTTTGGAGAACAGGTTTATTAACTGAGGAAAATAGACTAGATAAAAAGTTATAACTATCAATGGAAAAATAGAAAATAAATGAAAAATTTTAAATGGGTGGGAAAACGAGTATGTAGAGTAGGTTTTTATAACTAGGTGAGCTTGAATCACTGATGTGGTTACTTGGCAGCAGACAACAGGCCCAGATAATCACAGGTGGGTGGGTAATGAGAGCTCTCACATCTGTGTGAGCCAGGCCCTATACTAGCAGTTTACAAACCTCATCCCATCTATCCTCACAAGCCTGTGAGGAGATATTCTCCGTATCCCATCTCCCAACTGAGGAAACTGAGGCACAGAGAGGACAAGTGACTTGCTCCAAATCACACAGCCTATGAAAAGAAGAAACAGGCTCTGGCCTCGGGTCTGTCTGAATGAAAGCCCATGTTCTTAACCATCTTACTATGCCCCTCTCCCTGGGGTGGAAATGGATGAAGACTAATGATGGGAAGTTCTACAGACCCCCGGAAACACAACCACATCCCCCGGCCTGATTCTGCCACGCTTGTTCTCATCTCAGTCCTCCTAATTAAACCTAGAGCTGGACAAAACTTCCAAGCCCGGTGCCCCCACAGGTGAGAGAGCCTAGTGCCATCTAAACCCCAAGTTCTGTAAGGCCAAAGAAGTCACAGGTCCTAAAAGGCTCACAAAGGCAGCCTTTTCCCAGAATGGCTCTTCTTCAAAATCCCACTTTCCCTTCACTCTCCAATTGTATCCTGACCCTGGAGAGAATTTCCTCCTGCCCTCAGCAGAACTAGCTGTGTTGGCTGTGACAGATTCTAAAAACAAGCGATGCCAGAGAGATAGGCAGCAGGATGCGGACATCAAATACTTCTTGAGAGGTGTCCTTGGGCTGTCTCTCAGCTTGCCTCCTCTCAAATCAGGACCCTAAAGAAGTCCCAAGAGGCAGGGATGGGAGGAAGTCAGGTTTGGAGCAGCAAAGTCTACTCTGCTCGGGGCAGCATCTGTCAGAAGAAACCGTGGGACCTGCTCTCCATGCCTGGAAAGACCAGCCATTTCTCCCAGCCTCTTAGAAGGTGCCCTGGTGTATTAATGTGCCTTAAACCTTAGCTGAGATCATAGATCCCAAAAATCATGGAAGAGAAGAGCCAAGGGAAGCCTACAGCAGCGGAGTCAGGCTTCCGGCTGTGCAGCTGGAGAAACTGAGGCCCGGAAGGGTAAAGTGACTAACTCACAGGAGCGGTGGTGCACCATTGGGTCCCAAGCTGCACCTCCATGCTGCACTGCTCCTCATTCAGCGCAGGGCTATTTTTTTCAAAGGCTCAAAACTAGCTTTAATATGAGTTTGAAAAACTCATAATGAGGGAGGTAAATCTTCTTCAAATCCAACACACATTAGCATTTTCTCCCTCTGTCTGGACTATTTGCTATCTCTGAAGGGGTGCAGACTGCTGCTGTTACAGACAGCCACATCACATCCCTGCCAAGACTTCCCTGGGAACCCCTGTCGAAGGGCAACAGAGACTATGAACACTCAGAATTCAAGGCCTTGAGCAGGAGACCAAGCTGCCAGCATGAACACTGTGGTGGCAGCTAAGGATGTAATAACATATTTGGGTTCCAATCTCTGGGGTGTTCAGTTCTCAATGTTGTCCTTCAGGCTTAGAAGTCAGCACTGCTCTAGACAACAAATGAGCACGCAGCAATTACCCAGTGGGGTGCTGGGAAAATAACCGGGATGCAGCACTACACCACTCACAGATGAGGGGCAGACACAGGCCCTGGGGAACAGAGTAGAACCTGAGGAGGCAGGAGATAGTGTGGTGTTCTTTCATTTAATTCTCACAACAGTCCTTTGAAGTGGGTACCACCATCCTTGCTTCACAGATAAGAAAACTGAAGCTTAAGAAAAAGAAAAATAACTTGGATGCACAGATGGTGGCAGTGATGCTAGCTTTGAACTGGGCTGCCTGATTCCAATATGCTCCTTCCCAGTTGCTCTTGGTGGTGCCTGGGGGAGGGGGGGGCACACAGTGCCCTGGTTAGGACTGGCTGGATTTGAATCCTGCTCTGCCATTTGGGGCCTAATGCCCTTGGAGCATTTGATTAATCTCTCTTCAGTTTCCCCATCTCTATGATGAGAATAATAAGAATTCCTTCCCATGTAGGGTATTGTAATTACTCTACATTTGGAAGCACACTTGTCTCTATACAGGTGTTGTCCATGCTAACATTCTCTCTGCCTCTCTTCTCCTAGGCATGCATAGCAATGTCACCAAACTGGGACCCTCAGTATGCTTACCCATCAGCTTCAGGAGCTTCCACTGCCCCCAGGGAACTAGGTGTACAATAAATTAGCTTGTCTTCTGAAAGGGAGGACATGAACCTTCTAAGAAGAGGGGCTGTTCAGGGTAGGAGTCATGCATGGTAACAGGCAGGGAGTCCCCCAGAATTAATTGCTTACCACATGTCATCTCTGGTGACAAAAATTGCAATTACTGTCTTCCTAGGAAGAAAAACTTCCAATCCTCTCCCAGCTCTGTTCACCCACAGAGGGCCTGATTCAAGCAGTTTTGGGAGGCAGTACCTGCCATTTCCAAAGGGTAAAATGACCCACCAGAGGAAAAGAGGACCCTCAGGTTTAAATGATAGACTGGCTTTATCTGGCCTTTTAAATCAGTGAGGGGACTGGCCATACACTAACATCTTCCAGTGAGCTCTCCGATTCAGATGGAGGCTAAGAGACAGACAGATGATATTTATTTTCGAGGACACATGCTGGAGGTAACCTTGCATGCTCTCTGTTCTTACCTGGCCTCTGACTTGTGCCTCAAGATTCATCAGAGCAGACTTGGGGAAAGACCAGAATAACAATTGGGTCCCCACTAGATTTCCTGAAGGCTGGGACAGTCCCCAGACAGGCCCAGACGTCGGCTTTGTTTTAGTTGTTTGTCTTTGAACTGAGCTCCTATTTGTGTTCAAAGAACAGTCATGATGCTCTTACCTTTCTCTGAACACTAAGTTCGCACTGCCTGGCCACGATCACAATCATTCATTCAGTCCTAACCTTAGAAGTGCAGATATTAACCACAATGTCTTGGCTTTTCCTATTGCCTCTGCAAAGGTAGTGGGGACTCATAGAAAGAAGAGAGACACAGTTGGGGACCAGTAGCTTGAGGAACCTAGACCTAGAAACTGTCTTTGTGGGCCACTTCCCATAAGTTGGGGACATGGTAAAGGAGGATGAAATGTAAGTGAGACCAATAGAACAGAGAGAGAATGTGGGCTTCAGTGAGTCAAATTCACTATAGGAGAAAAGGGGGAACAGGGGGCTCCCCAGCTGTGGTCCCCATGGTTCCTGGGCTGAAACCCACATGCTGAGTCAGAGACCTGAATCTTGCTGCAGAGCGTCTGCTGATGCTGGAAGTGCTCTGTGATAATTACCCTCCAAGTGTCAGGTTATTTCTGTCTCTTGCAGGAGGACAGATCAGGAGGGGGCAGAGTCCAGAAATAGCAAAAGCAATTAGCACGCAGGCTTCTCAGGGCATAATTACCATGTGCCAATGAGGACCTGGCCAGGTAAACCTCGGCCTAATTTCTGGGTACATGGGAGGCAGGGGCATTGGCACACTCTTACCAGGCCCTCACCTGGTGTACAGGTAGGACCAGTTCTATGGCATCTTCTGTCTGCAAGGCTTTTTGTGGACTCAGGGTTCAGTGTGGGCTAAGGAGTTCCCACCTGGCACATACTCTGTGACTTGCAACATGGGCTTGAAGGTCTGGGAGACCCTGGGGTCCTTGTCAGATACTCACCAATCAGCCCAGCTATTCTGTATCGAAAATGGCCTGGCTGTGAACTCTATGACCTTGGACAAGTCCCTTAACCTCAACGAGTCTCCATTTTCTTTGCTTTGAAATCAACAGCCTATCCATCGTATTAGTCAGGATGGACTAGGTAATGCTGCCATTACAAATGACTCCAAATTCTCAGAAGCTTACTGAAAACAAATGTGTTTCTCACTCATATCAGAGCCATTGTGAGTCTAAGCAGCTCCTGGGGAAGCTGCCCCCCACCCTCATGCAGAGGCTCAGCAATCCATGCTCCATCAGGTGAGAGCAGTCCTGCCTTTGTCACATATACTCCACAGGTGCCAGGAGAGACAGAGACCAGAGCAAAATGGCAGCCCAGAGAGACATGTCTCACTTCCACTGACTTCTTACTGGTCAGAGCTAGCCATGAGGTCCTGCCCATCTGCAAGGAGGCTGGGAAGGTGGTCTCCTACAGCTCAGGAAGGGAAAGGGAACCAGACATAGGTGAATCCCAGATGTTCATCATAGCTAGACTATCATCATCACTAAGAATTTGTGAAAAGTCTAGAGAGAATGGTCCATAAGTCACCAGACGGTAATATTCTCCCTGCTACTGTTTTCACCATTGTATCAAGTTCCTATTTGCAGTTCTTATTAGAGTTGGGGCTAAAATGCCTTTGAGACGGGGAAGTCAGTCATCAGCATTTAAGGAGCCTCATGCTTCGCAGAGACAGGGAAGAGATAAAGCAATCTCTGGCTTTATGGTGCTAACCCAAGTGCTAACCTTACTCTAACTGAGCAGAAAATGCAAAGAAAATTTAAATGTTTGTGTCATGCAGTATATGCCCCCATGTGATTCAGGAACATGGAGCAATCAGGAACCAGGTAGTACTTCCTGGAGGCATGTCCCCCCACAGAGCAACCAGGATTTCCCAGGATCTGAGCCTTCCTTCCTGGAGCCTCACTCACTGGTCCAGTGATGAGCCCTCACTCCTACCCAGCTGCTGCCCTCACTTCTGAGCCTTGAAGGTAGCAGGGTGCTAGCCTGCTCAGCAATCTGGAGCCTTCCTCCATGGACCCAGCAGAAGAAGCATAGAATCCCCTGCCTGGGCTGGGAGTTGGACCCTCTCGTTCCTTGTTCCCTTTGCCCTGAATCAGGAAGTGAAGAGTGCTGAGCCCCAGCCCCAGCCCCTGGACAGCTATGTGGACTCCAGATGCCTCCTGACACACCTGAGCTCAGGTTCTCATACAGAAAGGTGGAGTAAGGCACCTTCATACAGAAAGGTGCCTGGCACCTATACGTAGGAGCTTTCTCACTACTGTTCTCTCATTCTGGTCCAGGACCAACCCTCAGTCCCCAGGCCCTCTTCCCAGCCATGTAGGTAGCCAGTCACCCTGTCATACTTTCCTCACTGAAAACCCAGCATCATCTCCCTGGAGATTTGTGCTGAGTTGGTGGTCGCTGTGTCATTGAGCCCCCTAGCCTCTGCACCCCTCTCCAGGGATGTGGAATTCTGTGCACTGCATCTGTGTCTCTGACCAGCCCCAAACTCTCCTTCTGCATTCCCTGTGGCTGGAGCTTGTCAGCCAACTCCCTATTTCAACTAATGACAAAATGGCAATATTATTTTCACAATACAAGGAGCAGAAAGGCACCATGCTGTGAGGGCTCAACCCTGGAGCTGGAAGGAGAAAGTCTGTGTCCTTACGCTCAGGTCCTGGCTCTGCTGCTTTGCTGAGGCCTAAATGTGAGTTCCCTGTCTATAAAAATGGGATGTCTTGCCATCCTGCCAACCTCCCAGGGTGGCTGTGGGGGGGGACAGAGTAGTGCAAAAGACAATCTGCTCTGCATTCCCTAGTCCTTAAGCCTCAAAGACAGGTGAGGACAGAAGCTCAAAAAGCTTGTCCAAGGCCCTGAAGTTAAGTAGAAGTGAGATACAAATCAGGACCTACCTGCCCCCACCCAGGTAAGTGCAACGTGGCATCACCAAGGGCCGGGAGGTCCTTCTCTTCCCCCACTCACCGGCCAGTCTCGGGGAGGCCCTGTCCACTTGTCCACCCATCAGCTCACTGAGGTTCACCTGCACCAGACAAAGCGTTATTGCATCAGCCCCACATCCAGGGCCCGTGCATGGCCACTGTAGACACTGTGAATAATGGAGTGTCATGTTTGTCTAATGGATTTATCACTACTTACGAATGAAGCTTCATCAACAAAAGCAGGTGAAAATCGATGTTGAGGCAGCTAAGTGAGCTGCACCTTCCCTCACAGCTTGGCATATATTGATAGTCTTTTGTCCACTTGGTGTTTGCACCCAATGTGAAGCTAAAAGCAGGAATGTAAATGCCCTTGGCTCTTCCTGCAGTCCCCAGGCTCCTGTGCAGGGCAGAGGTCTAGAGCTCACTCTCCCACATCAGGACAGCAAACCACCTAGAGGGCTTTCTTCTCTCTAGAAGAAGTGGGAGCAGCCCCTCTGAGTGCTGTACTCCAGTCTCACAGAGCCAAGCCAGACCACTGTCCCAAAGCCTAGGGGCTGGGAGGTGGTGTATACCTGCCACTGATCCTGAGCAAGGATGGGCATTTCCTTCTGTGTGATGTATGAGGCTCATTTTTGTTTGTTGGTTTACTTTGCTTTGGGTTTTTCAGAGTAGGGATTGGCTGTCAAATTGGAAGAAACCTTAAAGGTGGATTTCAGAGAGCTGTGAGATGTTTCAGGACACATCTGTATGAGGATATGGAAACAAAATGGAGCAGGAAAGCTGTAATGCCTTAAAAGTTGTTCTAAATTTTCAATTTTTTATGGTATGTTCTCTACACCCCCCTGACTTATCACTGTGTTCAGTGTCTACTGAAGTAAGTGGGGAAGGACCATCCCATTGGAAAGAGCTGCAGATGACAGTGCTAAAAATGTTTCCAATTAATTTTATTTACATATTAATTATCTTAGCTTAGGACCACTGACTGGGTGGTTTAAACAATAGACCTTCATTTTTCACTGTTCGGGAAGCTGCAGGTCTGAGATCAGGCTGCCTGTCAAGGGTCAGTGAGGTTTGCAGATGGCCTTCTCCTTGCTGTGTCCTCACATGGCAGAGATGTAGTTCATCCCTTGTGTTTCCTTTTATATGGCTAATTCCACCATGGGGCCCCACCCTTATAACCCATCGAATACCACCATCCTGGGGGTTAGGACTGCAGTGTGTGAATGTGGGGGACACAAACATTCAGTCCACAGCATTAATCAAATTCTGGGGGCAAAATGGAGTGAAAAGATAAGCATGGAGTAGGGACTCATCATCTGTTTTCTATTTAAAAGAAGCCACCATTGGCCAAGCACGTCATATGTGTCACTTCTAATCCTTAAAATGACTCTCAGGATAGGTCTTATTTACCCAAAACACCAAAACTCAAGCTTTCATACATTGGAGATGAGATGGTAACGTTGCCCCATTTTATAATTCTGAACACTTTCATGAGCATTTCTTGGTATAGGCCAAAAGTTCTCAAACTTGGGTGCCTGGTGGCTCAGTGAGTTAAGCTTCTGCCTTTGGCTCAGGTCATGGTCTCAGGGCTCTCTGTTCAGCAGGGAGCCTACTTCCCCCTCTCTCTCTGCCTGCCTCTCTGCCTGCTTGTGATCTCTCTCTCTCTCTCTCTCTCTGTCAAATAAAAAAAAATCTAAAAAAAGTTCTCAAACTTCAGTGGTGCACCAGAATGTTCTGGAAGGCTTGCGGGCCCCACCCCAAGAGTCTCATCTTCAGTAGGTCTAGAAAAGGGGCAAGAGAATATGCATGTCTCACAGGCACCCAGATGGTGCTGATACTGCTGCTCAGCGAAGCTGCCAGGCACAGCTTTGGGGAGGTCACAGGACACTGACAGACCCCATCATTCCAGGAACCACTCTGGCATGTGGACAGAGAATTTCTGGGGAGAAGAAGACTTCATGGCCTGGGCACTCCCAAAGCACAGAAGCCTCGTGTGTATTCTCCGCTTGGACCCTAGTTCTCCCTTCAGCCGTTCCTTCCTTGTTCTTAATTAACGCTTGATTCCTTCCAGATGGTGAGGAGCTCTTAGCCTGATGAGAACTGTCTCACTCTCCCTTCTTTTTTGCATTCTTCTGGTAGAGGCAGAATAAAAATTCTTATTTAAATAGGTTTGAAAGACTCACTGTTAATTTGCATAAAGGGCAGATGCATATTTGTGGAAATGTCTTGTATTTCTGGGATCGTGTTCCCAAAAGCATGTGCACATTTATGGGTGGATATACATTTAACTTGTGCCTGAGAGAAAAGGAGGGATAGGAGACACAGTTCCCATGTTATGGATGGGGAATTGAAGGCCCAAGAGGCTTCTCCCAAGTTCTATAGCTACACTAATAGATACGCTGCTACCATAGCTATTCTGTTCTGTAGCTACACTGTTACTAATAACAACTATTAATCATTGAGTGCTTCCTATGTGCACTGAACCTTCACACAGCCCTTGAAGTTACTCTTCATGGCTAATATTGACAAACACCTCCAATAGACCTGGTGCTGTCTTAAGCCCTTTACTTGTATTATCTCATTTATCCTCACACTGCTCAGTGAGGTCCTACCGTTGTCCCTATGTTTAAGAACAGGAACCAAACCACAGAGAACCAGGTATTTGCCCAAAGTTACCCCACCAGTAAATGGTGGGGTCTTGATTGGATCCTTATCCCTTGTGCCCTGTCCAGCCTTCTAAGATGGAAGTTCTTATCCTGCATATCACTGATAGCCCAGAGGGATTAATAGAGGCCAGATGGGAAGTCACAGCAGCAGGTGCTAACCCAAGCTGTCTGACTTCAGAGGCAAGTCAGGTCAGAAGCCCAGGTCTCTAGAATCCTAAGCCAGGTTTCTGTTCACTAGTGAATACCAAGCAGGATGCCTGCCTCAAATGCCAAAACCAGCATTGGAGTTGACATCACCTAAGGTTCCCAGCATCCCCCTTAGAGATACAAAGCACTGTCCATCTTACATCTAAGTGCTACTACCCTCCTTGCCTTCCACCTCAGAGAATAGGGGACATTTCTAAGAGTACACAACAGTTCAGAAGCAAAAATGGAATGAAAGACTCAAAACCTGCTAATACTGTTAGTTCTAATGCCTTTAGTTTTACACTAGTTGGAGCACCACAGCAAGCATGTCTCACCAGGTTCCTGCTCTGGGCCCAGTGGGTTCCTGCCCTGGGCCCAGTGAGTTCCTGAGGCTCACGCACTCTCAAGATGGTGTGCTTCCCACAGCCTCGGTCATGAAACTATTTCCATTGCCTTTGGGTTGCTATGGCATTCATTCCAATATGAATATTCATCCAGCCCTGCAAATCTTTTCTGGTCTACAGAGAGGGGGTGGGCATTGAAGGTGGGAATGAGGAGAGGGTAGACAGGGTCCTGGCTGTCAGCTCAGAGGACAAGAGGGGGCTTGTGTGGGAAGATGATGAGGATTTCTGGCAGCATCTTACTATCTTGGGTCTCCCTCCCTGCTGAGCATCTCCATGCATTTGGCTAATATGCTCCCCTTCTTCCCAACACCCACATGCAGAGAGGCAGCCTGTATCTCATGCTGAAAGGGAAGAGCAGAGAAGAGCTTTCTTTGTCCTTCCTCATGTCCTTGAGTCCTTGCTCACTCCCAATGCCTGTGGGGCACTGGGTTCCTTAGAAGATGGAAGTCAGCAGGTTGCAGACAGCAGATCCGGGGGCCAATCTCTTTCCAGCCGCCAGAGGGTTGTGATGCCAGAAAGGATGGAGGAGGTGCCATATGCTTGGCACGGGCTTCTGGCGCGCCTCGTTGTCAACGACTGCTTTCCTGAGAATGCTTGTTTCTCAGAGAACCTGCAGAATGAGATTCATGTCTGTTCATCAGTCAGAGGGCAAAGTGAGCCAAAAATCTTCCTGTGTCTTCTCAGCCATCTGTCCCCACTGCCAGCTATTCCCAAGGGAAGAAGCAGATTGGGGCGTGGGGCTGGTGTGACTCCACCTGTTGGGGTGAGAGAAAGCTCCTGGACAGAGACGGGCTCGGGATAGACAGGGTGTGGGCCCTGCTGTCAGTCAAGAGAGGAAAGTGGAGTCAGCCCTGAGAACTGAGGGTTTCTTGCTTTGGAAGTTCCTCCACTAGATGCTTTGGTGGGGGTGGGGGTGGTAGTGGTTTTTTGGTTTTTGGGTGTTTTATTTTTTTTTTTTCTGTGAGACTCCAGAGTACAGAACAACTACTGGTAGATTCAGGAAGACGGATATTGACTCATTGAAAGGAGGCACGTTCTTACATTGAAATTAGAATCTGCTTCCCCTGGAAACTGAGGAATCTGTCACTGAAGTGTTCAGGCACCAACTAGGTATGACGAGTCAGGGGCAGAAGGCATGAAGGGATGTCTGCATCAGGGCTAGCTTGCTCTGAGCCACCAGGAGGGTCCCTTTCACTCTGAGCCTGAGCTCCACACACTCCAGGTCTTGGGGTTTCTTACCTCACTTCTGCCCGGTCATCCAGGAAGCATTTATGAAGAATCATCAAGCGATATCCCAGCAGGGAGTATATAAGAAAGCAGAGAGAGGTGACAAGCCCATAAAAAGAGATGATTAGCAGGTGGTAGCAAAGCACCTGAGCATGTGTGCTGTGCAACATACAAGCCACTTAAAAAAAAAAAAAAAAAGATATAAGCCACGCAACACTGGGACAATGCTGGGGCATCTGCGGCATCCTCATACCAGCCAGGGGCAACAGGTCTGGTGGGTGGTGAGGAACTCAGAGGTAAGGGCAGGAAAAGGCCAGCACAGGTTACAGGCCAGTGGGCTGAGGGACACTCGCATCACCAGCCTGCAGCTTTGGGAGACTCCAGGTAAGAACCCAGATGTAAGATGCAGAAGTATCTCCAGTCAACCTGAGGAGTTCAGTCTGGGGAAAGCTTGATACTGAGACCATGGTCCTAGTACCGGTCGGCTGTTACTGAGATGTTAGAGGCCCACTCTGGTGCCCTGTGTTCTGGGGGAAGTTCTCTTCCAAAGAAGAGTGAAGCTGAATAAATTGTTTGTGGGGAGGCAGTAGAGCTTGACAACCAGCGAACAAAGAACCTCTCATTGGAAGTAGGTCCTGGAGGGTGAAGGGATAGGGAATGGGAAAAATGAGACCTGCCAGGCCCACATAGGAGCCAGAAACAGACATATCTGTCACTCCAGGGTAAGAAGAAGCTGGCCAGAGAAGGTGAGAGATGGGAGAACGCACTGGCAAGATATATGTGTGTGGGGTGTGTGTGTGTGTGTGTGTGTGTGTGTGGTAATGCATGTGTATGTGTGGAGTATGTGCATGGGGTATGTTTGGGGTATATCTGTGTGTTATGTGTATGGGATATGCGTGGTGCATGTGTGGGGGGGTGGTGTGTATGGTATGTGGGATGTGTGTGTGGTATGTGTTGTTGGGAGTGAAGACCTAAGAGGATAATTTTTATTCAGCTAGCACTTATCCATCACTCTGTAGGTGTTGAGTCCTGTATCAGACACTTTTCCATCTTCTACTGAATAAAACCTCAGCTTCCTTCAGTTAGTCATCCTATTCTCAGAAATATATATGGTCTTAAATCCATGCTTTCCATAATTCAGATTTGGGGTCTCACTTCATCAAGCTGGGCCACTGGCCAGATTTCAAGGTCTTAGACCTCCTACTGTCTCACTTTGAAAAATAGTTTCTAAGGAAAGTATTGATTTATTGTTAACTTGCTAGTACATTAACAAGTGTGAAGTTGTGTGTGCGTGCATGTGCCTATAAGCGGGTTTGGTCAGGGTGAGTGGAGGGAATGGGTGAAAGATGGATTTGGCTATTGAGGAACTCACAATCTGGTTTGAGAGGTCAGAACTTTGCACAGATATTTATCATCCAAGGCAGCAAACAGTAAGCCCCAAAGGCCTGTGAGGCTGGGAGGGGCACTGGAGGGCCCTTCCATCATTGTCTTAACTCCCCATAAGGAAGGCCACCCAAGCTACAGACCTCTCAAGGGTCAAAATTCATGGGTCTGTTTCTCTGTGCAACTTTTCCCTTTGGTGGGGGAGGGGGGACAGCCTGGGTCTCGGATTCCCAAGGAAAGAGCAGTTGCAAACACCTCAGCAATCTTCTCCCCACCCCTGGTCAGAGACACCCACCTTCTGCACTGCCCTGGTCCCTCGGGTTTTCTGATAGGTGTGAAATCGCTTATAAGCCTGAGGGCGGGAGCTAATTTATGCTTTACTGTGCACAGATCAGTCTCTCAGTCCCTATTTGCAGAAGGGAAGCAGGAAGGAGGGAAGGAAGGCAGAGAGGGAAGGAAAGAGGGAGATGGGCTGAGGGGAGGGAGCACTTGCTAGTGCGTAGCAAGGCCTGAGTTCATTTCTGCCTTGTCACCTGATAACTGCCTCCAGTTCTCTGGGCTTTTATTTCCTTATCTGGAAAATAAAGATGGAATCCCTTGTCTCTCAGCACAAATGTGGGATCAAATAAATAATCAATCAGTACAAATGCGGTGGGCATACCTCTGAGTGATGCTTAGACATGAGAGAGAGCTTCTGGTAAAGGGGCTCATGTGGTTCCACCCAGCTCAGCTCTCCACAGCGAAGATGGTACTCCTGTCTGCCATAAACCCTTGCCAGCAGTGGGTCTCCTGACCTCAGCTCCTCAACTACCCACTAGTGGAAAGTAGGATCGCAGGGAAGTCTTAGTCTGCATTTCTCTTAAATTCAGTAAAGATGAAATTCTATTCACATTGAAGAGATATTTGCATTTCCCTTCCTGTGAATTGCTTCTTCACAGGGTCAGCCCATTTTTCTTTTGAGTTTTTGGTCTTATTTTGTAGGAGCTCTTTATAGTTAAGAGAAATTGGCCTTAGTCTGAGGTCAGAGTTGCAAACATTTCCTCCAGTTTATTGTTTGTTGTTTGACTTTACTTATGGTAGGTTATACCATATAAAATTTTTTAAATTTTTTTATGTAATCCAGCTTACCAAAGTTTTATTTCAGGATTTCTTGGTCTGTGTGTTTTTTTCCTGTCATAGTTAGAAAGGTCTTTCCCACTCTGAGACTATAAATAATTCTCCCATATTTTCATTTTCCCAGTTACTATACAGTTCATTTTTTTCCACCTTTACATTTTTGACCCATTTGGAATATACTCTAATTTAAGATGCCTATTAATATCCCATTTTTGGACTCAACAGTAATTTTTTCAGGGTCTACTTTACTGTTCAAGACTGTTGAATGGCCCACCTAGTTTCCCACAAATTTAAGAATATCTGAGGAAGCCTCTTCAGATTACTCTAGATTTTCTTATGTATCTGGTTTTATTTTTGGACTCTACCTTCTGTTTCATTGATCAGATGAATTATTCATGCACCAGTACCACATGGTTTTATTTATTATAGTTTTAAAATATACCTATAGCACTCATCTCTGCTGATGCACATCTGCTTTGGAATTTTCTGAGCTACTTTTGCTTTTTTCTTTTTCCATGTGAATTTTAACATCAGCTTATCTAATTCTAAAACAAATTATTTTGCTATTCATTTGGGAATCAAATTTATAGATTAATTGAGGAAAATTTATGTTCATTTTGAGGCTTACAATCTATATCATTTAGGAAATAAATATATTCAACTGCTAACTGACTTAAAGGTATTGGCTTACACATCCAGGTTCAAGGAGAAGCAATCTGGAGGCGGTAGATGGAGCTAATCTGCCAGCTCCATAGAGCTATCTGAATCTAAATTACTCCTGTCTTCCTTCTCTAGCTTTCTTGATACTGGCTTCCACCCTCAAGGTCAGCCTCACGAGAGACGGCAGGGTGGCAGCTGGGGCTGCAGACAGGAAGGAGGATGGTGAAGGTGAAGTGGGCACGTACCAACTATGCCTCCTCCCCTTTTAAGGAGTTTTCTTGGACATCCATGGGACAAGCATCACTAGCACATCTATAGTGTAGTTTTTCCAGAGAGCTGGAAAGTGCAATCTTTTCAGCTTATGCACACTGCCATCCCAAATAAAATTAGATTTCTATCAATAAGAATAGAGGAGAAAACTGGAGAAGCAGCCCATAGACTCTGCCACCTTGTCTTTGAACATGAAGAGCCTGTCCTCTTGTTCAAGTCCATCGCCTCCCCACTCACCCTCATGTGGGCCTCACCACATCACATTAAAACTGCTCTTATCAGGTCAACAACTGCCATCTTTCCAAATCCAGTGATCAATTTTCAGTGTTCATCTTCTGCAGATGTTCAACAACACTCAGCCAGCATATCACACCCTCTTTTTAAAATACTTCTGTGGTTTAGCCATGGACCACACCCCTTAATTTCCTTCTCCTTAGTCAGCTGCCCTTCCTGCTCTCCTCTGTCCAGACCTCTTCTCTTTGCTGTGCATACTGGCCCCCTACAGAGTATATGTAGTCCCATGACTGTGCATAAGTGTGGAATGCCTCTCAATGCAAACAGTAGACCTGCATACCTATTAGAATGGCTAAAATTGCTCAGGCTGGCTCTGCCAAGTGCTGGAGAGGACGCAGAGCCGCTGGAACTCTGATACACTCTGCTGAGAACGCAAAGTGGTGGGACCACTGTGGAAGCAGCTTTTCAGTTTCTCATAAAGTGAAAGACACACTTGCCTTCTGGCCCAGAAATCCCACTCTGGTTATCTACTCAACAGAAATGAAGACATGTGTACACATAAAAATTGTGTGTGACTATTTATTTCAGCTTTTATTTGTAATGGCCAAACATGTGGGGAAAATTTTTCAAGTGTACATCTATAGGTGAATGGAAAAACAAATTGAGGTATATCCCTACAGTGAAACAATATTCAGCAATAGAAAGGAATGAGCTACCGATGCACGTGACATGGCTTGATATCAAATGCATGAGCAGAATGCAAAAAGCTACACACAGAAGACAACATATCACATGATTTCATCTATCTGATTCCACCTCCACTTCTGGAAAAGGTAAAACTATAGGGACACAGACATTAATTTCCAGGGGTTAGTGTGAGGAAATGTGTATAAAGGGACATGAGAGAACATGTTGTATTGATGGAAATATTCTATATATTCTTGGCTGGTTAATCTTCTCTATCATGATTGATGGTGGTGGTTACATGACTGCCTACATCTGGCAAAATTCGTATACCTGTACACCTAAAAGGGTGAATTTTACTACATAAAGTACACATTAATAACCCTGAACATATGTATCCAGCCCATCTGCTCTCCTGAACTCCACACTTACATGTTTCCTCTTAGGAAAAAACAAAAGAACTACATGTATAGTCTTCATCATTTAATTAAATGGTACTTTTACTCATGGAGTTACTTTGGGGAAAAACAAACCTTGGCAATCTCTTTGACTACTGGTTTTCTCATGCCTTATACTAACCTGCAGTCTGTTGCTCCACCATGTCCTGACCTGACCATTTCTCACAACGGGGCTTGAGGCTGTACCATTAAGTCTTCACTACATCTGTGTCTCCTTTTGGACTCCTACAGTCCCTTCTTCAGAGAGTGTCCTGGTTTGTTTCATTTTGTCTTTTTCAAAACATAAGTAAGGTCACTTTTATGAGGTGCTCAAAATCACCCAGTGAATTTCCTACACACTCAGAAGAAATTCCAAGTCCTCCCCCAGCCTTTTCTGAGCCAGCCTTCCTCCCTCTGTGACTTCAGCTCAAACATCAAAGCCAGGGGCTTCCATACTTTTCTCAAATACCCCCGACCAGATCCTCCTTAGGTCCATGCACCTCCTCTTTCTTCCTTCTGGGCAAATATGTGACCCATGTGCTACGTATTCACTTTATCTAGCTTCCAACACAAATGTCATCTCCAAGAGGCTATCTCAGCAGCCACTCTTGATTCCTATTTTGCTTTAATTTTTCTGCCTAAATCTTATCACTTACTAAGATTATATCCTTTGACTCGCCTGTCATTGTGTCTCTTCCCCACCAATATGTGAGCTCATCTATGGCAAGCATTACTGAATGCATGAAAGACTGAGTAGGCCTCAATAAGCTTTACTGTCTCTGCCAACTGTAGAGTGTTCTGCCTCTGAATAAAATCCGCAGGACCCTAACTGCCATCCTTCCTAAGGATAGCCCATCAGGGAGTCCTTCCTGTCCCTCACCCATTTCCTCCTCTCACAGTTATGGCCTCACTGATAGCCATTGAAAGAGATGCTCTGGTTCCTTCCCCAGCCCTTGATCATGACATCCTCATCTCCCACCCCAACACCACTCAGCAGCACACTCATGTGCACAGAGTCCAATGCTGAGCTGCAGAGACTAGGTTCTCCAGCTGACACAGACTGCTCAGTGTGCCAACACCTCCCCAAGCTCAGTCCGGGCTCCCCAGACCTGTCCTTCCAGATTCATCCTTGAGCTCAGTTTCCAAGGATATTTGGAGAAAAATGAAACAGGCTTATGAGAATGCTGCCTTGCAGAAAACAAAGCTGTCTTCTATGTTCAAAGCTACCTCCACTGAGGGAGGCCAATAGATGCTGTTTGAAGCCAATGGATGGTGTCCATGATGTCCAGGGGGCCAGATCCCAGGACCCAGGCAGAGCTGCTCCCACTCCAAGAAGGGAAGCCTATGGGGCCCACAGATGTAACTGTTCAGTTTTCTGAGACTGCCAGGTCCCAGAGTCACAGCTCATTCTCTCAAAGGCAGGGAAGCTAAGGCCTCTGTGGGAGTCACTGGGAAGGCATGTGCATATGCCCTACCTTCACTGTTCATTTATTTATTCATTTATTAATATGTTATTATTAATTTATTAATACCATATGACTATGGTAGTCAGGTTCAGGCCAAATGAGGGAAAGAGAATAACCAAGCATCAAGCACCAAAAAGTATAGCCACCCCATGCATCCCCAGCCAGTGTTTCGTCCCAGGACACAAGAGTCATCAGGCCATGTAGCCTGACCCTTCTTGTGTCTGGCTACAATCCCACTACAGGGTGGGCCCTTTTCCTCTGCCCTCCAGAAGGTCCAAAGCAGCTGACCATTTCCCCTTTCTTTGCACTGCTTGAGCCCAGAATGAGCACTCCTTACTCTCTCACACAATAACGGGGATGTCAGGAGTGAGCTATGGTGAAAGTGAGGGTGGTACTGTTGGGTGAGGAGGATACCAGCGGTCACATGAACAGCCAGAGCCAGGCTTCCCATCTCTTCCCCACACTGGTGCCCCTCTGCTGCCCAGCCAGCTTCTTCCCTGACACTGCTGGCCATCAGAACGCTGGCAGGCAACTTCCTGGACTCCCATTAATGTGGGGCTGGACAATAAATTGAGAAGAAGATCCCTCCCCGCTTTGACCCTCAGCTGTCCCTTGCCTTCTGTGTCTCTCTCCATCCATGTGCCTGTTGGTGCCCTGGGGTGAGGGGCCAGCAGGTGTCCAACCTCACACATTCATTTAATGCACTGAATAAAACATTACTCACAGATTAACTGAGCAGTTTTAAGTGAACAACCATTTTCATCTGTTTTAAATTTTCATGGGTACTTTTCTGAAGAACAAGTACATTGTTAATAATTGAAGGGAATGAGACCTTGTTAATCTCTCTGTATTTTAATAAGGTCCTACTGTGCCCCAGCCATTTATATTTAAAACAGCTTCATTTTTCCCTAAAGTTGTTTCCTTTGAGGAGAGTCTGGGGGGAGGGGCGGCACAGCAGGGGAGGGGGTTGTTTTTCAGTCTGAAAAGAATGCTTGGAGCTGGTCTTAGGGTTTCAGGGAGGCCATAGGGTCAGCATTCAGCATTCAGAGCAAGTCCTAAGGAGGCCCCAAGCACACCACCACCAACTAGAACCAGAGGACAAGATGGGTCATGGGGTTGGGCCAGAGTGGTTGGGTGGTCCAACTGGCAGAAACAGAGAACCAGCATGGGATTTAAAAAAAAAAAAAAAGAACAGAACTGGGGGAAGAGAGGGAGGAACACCTTACCAGTTAGATGGAAGCAAGGACCAAGGGACTGAACCTGCCTTTCACACCTGGTTACCTGGAATGAGCCCCACTGTGCTCCACAGACACTGCCCCCCAGCCACACATACAAACAAGCAGATACAAACAAGAGCTACCAGGTCCCTGCATGTATTATGTGTCAGACACTATTCTTTGGGCCCTGTGCATGTGTTGTCTGTTTAATCTTCATGACAATCCTCTAAGGTAGGTACTAATATTACCCCCATTTTACAGATATGAAAAAAATGAGGCCACAGACAGGGAAAGCAATTTGTATAGATTGTATACATTTGTATACAATCTACACAAATATGTATAATGTATGTATAAATGTATACATACATGTATAATGTATATGTATGTACAAATGTATACATATAAATATACATTTAATTAGCAACATAGCCAAGTTTGGAATGCAGGTGTGCTTGGGTTTAAAGTACTCTTTTAACCATCGCACAATGCTGAAAAGATGACCTGCTGAAAATCTGCTCAGCTACAACTCTATGATTTGGCTTTCATCAGGCAGTGATCTCCCTATCTGTCCTATGGTGCCTCTGCCACCCACCCCATCCCACACAGTTCCTCCCTGCATCCCCTACTGGAGTGAGTCTGCCCCAGAGTCTGGCCCACTCCCATTAGACACTGGGTTTGGGAGTGGGAAGGCAGATGGCTGAGAGGGATGGGAAGAGGAATTGGCCTGGATTGAAAGCCGCTGAAGTGAGTGATTTCATGCAACAAGCTGTTAAGACACGCTGCGCGGGGAGCTTAAAACAGCTCTACGTTAAAGCCTTACTCTACTGGAAAAATCAGCTTTTCATATTTATAGGCAGGAAGGCAACAGCCCTACTGGCTAGATGAGGTTAGCTGAAGGCTTCCTGGTCTGTGGGGGAATAAGAGACAAAGGTAAGCAATTCACTTGGAAGTCACACAATGCACAGCTTCTCCCCCTAGGTAGGTAGGCTGTGGGCTCATGCTCCAGGGCAGAACAGGAATGTTAGGCTAAAGTTAGGGACATTGTTCTGTCCAGCATGCATTGTCATTTGTGGAAAGGTGAGTCCCTGGGTGGTACATTTCCAGGGTCCCAGAAAATTGTCCTCTCAACCTGAAAGAATGTCTATCTCACCATCTATCCCACTGAGGATATGTTTCTGCACAAATGCATCGGAACCAAAGGAAACTGCCATTGCTACATTCTCTTCCAGCCCCCAGCTGGCACACACCAAGATCCTCTCTGCACTGTCTTCCATCTGCTTAGAAAAGCAAAATGACCTAACAACTAGAGAATAAATGCATCTCACAAATATCCCGGACATAAAAGCCAGCACAGCCCACATGAAATCCAGAGAAACGCAACTCATCAGCGCAGGCAGGAACTAGCTGTGTGAATCTGGATGAACAGCTTTGGTTCCCCACGCTTTGCTTATGGGTACATATTAGTATGTTAAAAGAATAGTGGGCTCCTTCTGGGCCTGGAATTGCATACCCACGCCCATTACAGTAGCATCATGTTCCCGGGCTCCACAGAAGAATGAGGAAAGCACAAATCCATCCTGGGACGCAGGCAACACCCTTAGTGCAGCCTGGCATATGCTTGGCACTCAGTAAATCACTCCTGTTATTCCTGTTTCTATCTTCATCTTTTACCTAACACTCAAAACTTTATTAGCTCATCCTCATTTTACAGAGACTCCGGAAGATTCAATGTTTTGTCCTTGACCAGGGTCTTCTTGTGGGACCACTTGTGCCTTTCCTCCACTGCAGTCTACATCCCTCCTTGGGAAGAAACACAATCAATGTCCATGTCTGGCTGTTCCTACTGTGTCTTGTCTTGTTGAGAGAAACTTCTGCCATCCTTCCTGTTATGAGCTAAATTATGTCCCCCGAAATGCATATGTTGAAGTCCCAATCCCCAGGGCCTCAAAATGTGACTATATTTGGAGATAAGGTCTTCAAGAATTAATTAAGGTAAATGAGGTCATTAGGGTGGAGTGCTATAATCCCACATTACTGATGTCATAAAAAGTGGGGATTGGACACAACACACACAGAGAAAGGGCCATAAGAAAAAAAAAAACATCAAGATGATCTACAGGCCAAGGAGAGAGGCCTCAGGAGAAACCAACCCTGCCAACACCTTGATCTCAGACTTCCAGCCTCCCGAACAGTGAGAGAATACATGTCTGTCGGTTAAGCCCCCTTGCTGTGGTACTTTTCTCCAACACCTGGAACTGACGAGCACCCTTCTAGTCTGCCATCAGGACAGAAGAGTGAAGCGCCTGCCCCATGCAGGCCCCCTGCCCAGCTTGAGGTCTGGTCCCCACCACACCCACTGTCAGCCCCCTATTTCTTCTCCTTGTGCTTCTTCCCCTCCCTTCCCCACCAAAACCAATTTTCTTAATTTTTCATTTAAGACCTCCCAGAGACTGCTTTAATTGGTCTGGGAGTCTCTTGACCCAACCTTCGCCATGGCCATGTCTATCCACATGTGCATATGTCTGTGCATGTGGGGGCGTGGGGGTATCTAGCTGTATATTTAGGTATCTCCCTGAACTCTGTCCATCGTGTATGCTCCCTAAGAGCAGGGATCATATCTAGACTCATGGAACGCCAAGGCTGAATGGGACTTTAGGCACTATCTAGTCGTGATCTTGATTTTACAAATGAGAAACCCATATCCAGAGGAGGATAGGAATAACCCGGTCAGGGACAAATTGAGGGTGACTCCCAGGCCCCACGCTATCCCACCAGGCCACACACCTGATCTTTGGCTCTTTAGGGTGACCTGGGAGCCCGGTGGATATCTCTGTCCCTTGAGACCTGTCGATAATTTCTGGTACATCCTCAGACGCTACTGTCGTCCTACTTCCCGTGTCTGACTTTTCCTTTCTGTAGCCCTCTCATGAAGACAAGGTGCCCGCCAGTGCTGGCATCACAGGCGTAGGTACACAAGCTATTGTGAATTCTCTGCCAGGCATACAGACGTCCCTTCATGAGTGCACATTCACAATATATGAGAACTCATGCCTGACATTTATATTCTTACACAGAATTTTGGGTTGCCCAGTTCACATTTGTCTCCCTTACTAGACGACTGAAAGGGCCTTAAGAGCAAAAGAAACGGGGCACCTGGGTGGCTCAGTGGGTTAAAGCCTCTGTCCTCAGCTCAGGTTATGGTCCCAGGGTCCTGGGATTGAGCCCCGCATCAGGCTCTCTGCTCAGCAGGGAGCCTGCTTTCCCCTCTCTCTCCCTGCCTGCCGCTCTGCCTATTTGTGATCTCTCTGTCAAATAAATAAATAAAATCTTTAAATTAAAAAAAAAAAAAGAGCAAAAGAAGCATCTGATCTATCCTCTGGTGATCTATCCCCAGCAGTGCCTGGTACATAGCAGGTCTTCAATAAGCATTTGCTGAGTGAGTAGATAGATATGTGTGCAAGCAGATACATGGACACACATACAGTCATGCACGCTGTCGTGCCCACAAATACCCCCTTACTGCGCAGGAAGGAACACAGCAGAGGTGGCTACGGACTCTCCTATGCTCTCCAGGCTCACTGGTCAGGGAATGAGGTGAGGCTCCTGTGGAGCCCCCAGGCAGCCTGGTTACTCAGAGAGCAGGTCCCCATGGGCCTGCTATTTTTCCGTATCTGCTGCCTCGGGTGAGCTATGGAGATAATCTGTGGGGCACTGAGAGAGCCAGCTGTAGAGTGACAACTGGGTCCCAGATGGCAGTCAAAGGACAGCAATAACAGAATCGGGTCTGGCTGTGGGCCTGGCCTCAGCTGGCCAGCGCCAGGCCCCAGGGGCTATGGAGATCTCCAGAGGCCCTCAAGCCTCCCAGTGAGGGAGACCTGAACACAACTGCCCTTGGATTGGAGTCCATGGTGGCTTTAAACAGCCAGGGCTCAGAGCCTAACCCAGGAAGCAGAGATAGAGCAAAGCCTCGAATCTCCTTTTCCCCTCCTCTACCACTGGCAGGCACCCAGCTGCTGGAGGATGAACTGGGAGGCAGCACTAGCCAAGGGCCCAAGCTTCCGCTTGGCCAGAGACCCAGTATGAGTGGTCTTTAGTCAGCGCCTGGCACAGCAGCCAGGACACAGCTTCATCAGAGTTCTCGTCCATGTGCACAGAGGGTGTGGTTCAGGTCTGCGGCACAGATCTGTGAGGGCTGAGGCAACTCTGGCCATTGTATCTTCCCTGGGAGCTGACACTGAGAGCCCTCATTTCCCCTAGGCCTACGACACCCTCCCCAAATAACCTAGCTCTCTCCCAGCTGAATGCAGAGGATGGAATAAGCCCACATTTGCCAGACACGGCAAAAATGAGGTAAAGTATAGAGCACTGGCAGGGATAAGCTCTCTGCCATCAGAAATATGGAGAGCAAAAGCAGACACCACTCAGCCCCCAGTTCATTTCAGTTAATACACACACACACACACACACACACGCCCACTTGGTGCCAGGCCCATGCAAAAGGCTGGGAGTTGGAATGCATCTGTCATCCTGCCTCTGAACTCAAGGACCTTACAGATTTGTCTCCTGAAACCTATTCACACATGAACCAAAGCAACTTTAAAAAAAAAAAAATTATTTACTTATTTGACAGAGATCACAAGTAGGCAGAGGCAGGCGGGGGGTGGGGGAGCAGGCTCCCCGCTGAGCAGAGAGCCCGATGCGGGGGCTTGAACCCCAGGACCCTGGGATCGTGACCCGAGCAGAAGGCAGAGGCTTTAACCCACTGAGCCACCTAGGCACCTCCCAAAGCAATTTTTTAAAACTGAAAGTATGGGATCCATAGCTTCCCAATAAAATCCAAACTCCTCCTAGTGGAAGGCCCTCAAGGTCTGGCACCTGCTCACCATTGTCCCATTGTCCACCACATCCCACAGCGGCCGCAGGGTCTTCCATCTGCTCCTTGTTCAAGCTCACCTTCACCAGGGCCTCTGCCCTTTCCCTAACATTCCCAGGCTAACATTTTTTCCCTAACATTAATTTCCCTAACATTCCTTGGCAGGTAGGGCTCAGCTTACATGGCCCTCTCCAAACCCTCCCCAGGATGCCTTTGTGAGGTAGCCAAGCACAGGAGACCACTTGGCTGGTCTTTCATTCTTTTATCTGTCTACTTAGCTTGAGCCACCATAACAAAATACAGCAAACCGGGTGACTTAAACAGCGAATATTATTTCCCACAGTTCTGGAGGCTGGAAAACCAAGATTGAGGTGCTGGTCAGGGTCATTTCTCAGTGAGGGTTCTCTTCCTGGTTCACAGCTGGCCATCTTTCTGTTAGGTCCTCACATGACCTTTCCTCACTGTGTGTGTGGAGAATGAAAGATGGCTGTTGTCTTTTCCTCTTTAGATAAGGACACCAGTCCTATTAGATCAGAGCCCCACCCTTATGATCTCATTGGACTTTAATTACCTTCCTAAAAGTCCTATCTCCAAATGTAGTCACATGGGGGGTTAGGGTTTCAACATACAGATTTTGAGGAGACACAATTCATTCTATAACATGTACTCAGTAAATATTTATTCAGCATCTGCTATCTGGTGCTCATGGTTCTAGGCACCAAGACATATAGTACACAAAATAGACAAAAATCTTACCTCCTAGAAATCACATTCTGATCAGGGAGAGGCAGTCAACTAAATACTGAACTTTGGAAAGTGGTGAGTGCTCCAGAGAACACCATTGGAGGAAAGAAGAAGAAAGAAAATTCTTAGGGCAAAGGACCGATGGGTGGCATGTAACAGGGACAGCTCACATATCTCCCTGTCCTCACTCCATCTTGGCAGGATTCCTCTTTCCCACCCAGGTGCCATTAGGGGTGGCTATGTAACATACACTGGCCAGTGAAATGGTCAGAGTCAGCTACAGTGTCCCAGACCTGGTCAGCCTGGTTGCCAGGACAAGATTTCATGGAGCAGAGACTCTAGCTGGCCTGAAAGGGACACGTTGTGTAAGGGAGAAATAACCTCATTACCTTTAAGTAAATGGGGGTGTTTGGTACTGCAGCATATATCAGCCCATCCTGACTGGTACAGACCTAATGCAAGTGAAGGATCCTTCATGCAAAAACAGGAGAAGAGTTTTCCAGACAGAAGGGCCAAGTGCAAAGCCCCTAGGGCAGAACCATGCTCAGCATGTTCAAGGAAAATAAAAAGGCCATATGGCTGGAAAGGACATATTTAGCTAGAGGCTTCCATCAAGGTTAAAACAATAATGTTGTTTAACCCTTAAACTATCCCTGCTCCCCAGGGATTTACTTAAAAACAAGTCCCGGAAACTAGCTCCAGGTAACAAAGCCCAGATACAAGGGTGGGTCAGGCCAGGTGGAGACGTCTGATCAGTGGGGGGTTGCATACTGTCTCTCTAGCTACCAAGGAGTATGGGCCCCGCCCTTTGGGCACCTTTTGGGCGCCAATTCTGACCAAGGTGATAGGCTGGTTCAAATGTCTACTAGGGTAAATTGTAACTCAATTAGTCACCTAACATGACTTTCTCTGTGTGTTACAGTTTCATTGGCCACCTGTGTGTGGCCAGGCCCAACCACATGGCCTTTGCCCTTAAAAGCTAGTCTGGGAAACAGAGAAGTGTCACCCTCTCTGTAAGACGCGCGGCCCTGGCCGGTCAGTTTGATTCTTAATGGTTGGCGCGAAATAAAGCTTTGCTTGACCTTCGCTTTATATCAGTCTTGCTCCTTTAATCACGGACCCATTTTGGGGGGGCATAACAGGGCAGAGGGCAAGAGACAAGCTCTGAGGCTATGGGGGCCCTGAGGGCTACTGCAGGATCTTAACTCCCAGTGACAGGGAAACCACTGGAGCGTTTTGAGCAGAGACATGGCATCTGATGTATTTTGAAAAGATCCCTCTGACTGCAGGAGAGATGGTGAAGGACAAAGGTAGCAGCCAGGAAATGTTTAGGAAACATCTGGGAGAGAAGCTGCAGAGGTTGAGACTGGGCTTACAGCAGCGGATGGGTAAAACTTGGGTACTGGTAGTATTTTAAAGGTGACACTGACAGGATTCTCTGATGTGGCTTGAGAGGGAAAGAAATCAAGGCTAGCTTCTGTGGTTTTGGCAAGCACAACTGGAAGTATGGAGTGACCATTTCCTAGAGGAGGAAGACTGACTGTGGAGGGGCAGACCTGCAGCTAAGAACCAGGAGCTCAGTTTTGGAAGAAGCTTTTGAGAGGAACAGGATGGGCTCAGGACCTTCAGTGCATGAGGTGGATTCCAGCCCTGGCCAGGAGGCTAGAGAGGACAGGGGTGGAGGGAGCCATGAGGACAAGGAGCTGCAACAGATCCAGGGAGGATGGAGGCAAGGAATACACAGCTGACACAGCACCTCGACACTTCCGGTGCAAATTTGCACCAGCCACCCAACACACCCTGCAAAGAGTGACCAAAACCATGTGGAATTCTTTTTGGAAATAGGACTGGAAGGAGAAAAGAGAGGGAGAGAGACCAGCTTTTCAAAGCACCCACCAGTCTCCTGTTCAGAATCCCTCAGTGGACCCTCAGGACTGCAGACTCCCAGGTAAGACTCTGACCATAGCCTCCTCCTGTATGAATCCTCCAGTCAAATTGAACCTGCTTAGGGCACTGCTTCATCTAGAAATACACACACACACACATGCACACACACACACATGCACACACACGCATGCACATGGATAAGCAAACCTCACCCCTGCTGGTGGAAATCCTGCCCATCCTTCAAGATCTTACCCAGGTGTCTCATCCTCATCTTTAACCATCCTCCTCAGAATGTCTCTATTCTGTATTTCGTTCTCTTATTTACCATTAATTGGGTGCTGTGAGTAGGAACAGAACCAATTTCAGATGTGAATAAATAGTGGGTTGAATTCATCAACTTGATTTAAATCCCATGCCCATCTGGACAATTTTCTTCTTAATTCAGGCCGAATCAATTTGTCACTCCCTCAGTGTCCTGGTCTGTGGTTTCAGCAACCAACTCACTTCTCTTCAAGGATGCCCACTGTGTGCTAACAGGTCTGTGGGTGCCTCCCTTGGAACAACGCATCTGCATATTAGCAGGAACTTGAAGGACTTTTACCCATGTGCATTATAAAGAACTTCAGGCCAGAGAGGGAGACTTTCTGGGAATAAGAGCTTCCAGGGTCCCTTGAATCCTGCCTTGTATGGGCACCACTGCTCACCTGAGAGCTGGCCCTTTGGGGAAGGATGCTTTAGACATTTGCTGTGGATGGTTGCCCACAAAGCAGCAGACTCCAGACCAGCCCCATAGATGTTCCACCAACTAGACAACCCAGAGTCCCCAAGGCCAGAGCACTGGCATATTTCCTGTCGGCCAGATGGCCTCAGGACCAAGCTTTTTCCAGCACTTTATTTCTCCCTTTTGTTTTGAGGATTTGGCTCAGGGACCTGACTGGTGAGAGGTGGCAGGATCACAAATGGGTGGTGCATTCCAGGTGGCACTTACCTGGGCACAGAAATTCTGTACAACAGAATCAGCCTGGCACTCTTGTTTGAATGCAGATTCCTGGGCCCCACTCAGACCTCTTTACCTACTCATGGAATGGGGTCCAAGAGTCAGCTGGTGCCTGGTTCCTGCCTGATTCACAAAGCATTTTATGCCAAGAAAGCCAGGGTCCTGGGAACCTGCTACTGTGTTATGTGTTAAACTTTGAACATTTGCTTTCCTGGAGTATTTTTAGATTCTGCACTTTGCCGTATCTGCAGAATCTTAATTTTTCTGCTATAACTTCAGTTTTAAGGTCCTCCATATATACCAGTCAAGTACAAAATATAACACCCTGTTCAAGTGCATGGGTGAGAACCAGTCTGATCTGGGGAAACTGCCTGGAAATAACTACCCCCAGACCCAAAGTCCTTGACCATTCTCAGCACACATCCTTTCCAGACAGAAACATTCTGTGGCCTTTTCCAAACATGGCTTGCTCTTCTCTGAAAATTCCAAGCTCCAGGAATTTAAAGGAGAAACCAATATCCACAGAAATAACCTCATGAGGATTAATTCCTCATTCATATTATGTCCTGACCACAGTTATGTAAAATGGGCATCATTATCCTTATTTCACAGATGAGAAGATTAAGGCTTAGACAATTAATTACTATGTCCAAGGTCTCATCATAAGAAACTATCAGAACAAGATTTAAACTGTCTGCTTCCCAGCACATCGTGCTACCCTTTCCTCAACTCTCCACAGGAGAATCCCACTCCCACGGCTATCCACCCAAGCAGCACCCTCTGGGAAGGCTTTAGTAAACACTCCTCTCTTTCCTGGCAAAACATTCTCTCCAAGGCTCCATCACAGCCCTTTCCTCCTGAAATGAATTTATTTATGTGTCGGCCTCTGCCACCAGAAGGAGCTCTTGGATATCAGGTCCTGTATCCCAAACGTCGCTTTCTTTCCCCAAACTGTGAAGAGCAGCTGAGCCATGAAAAGTGCTCAAACACAGCTGAATGGACCCTCCAGGCCTGCCCTCTTGGAGCTAAGAATGGAGAAAGTCTCCATCAGCTCCTGCTTCCTTTCCTCAGCTCCGACGCTGGCTTCACCACCCTCTGCCAAGGAAAGAGAGATCCCCCAGCTCAGTCTGTCTTCAAAACCCACACCATAAGAGCCAGGATGCATGAGGCTTGGTGGTTCAGCTCAAGCTGTCTCTGTTGGTGCATGTTCTTTCAGGTTTCTCTTTTAAAAACATCAATAAATAGCTTGTGGTGGCTTTAACTGAGATTCAGTTACTAGAATAAAATTTGTCCTCATTATGGAATTGAGCTGTTCTCTACATTTACTGTAAAAAGTAACGGGGGCCATGAAAGCACAGTATTTAAAGGTCCAGGAACTGAATTCAGAGCTGATTCCAGAATGACAAAATGGTCTGAATGACCAGCAGAGCCCCAAACTCAAGCGAAGAAGGAAAGGGGAGACTTAAGTTTGTGCCAGTGTCTCCCCCAGTGACTGGTATTGACAGAAAGGAGTTTGACAACATCACAAGACAGTCCAGGTGGTACCTGACATTTTTGGTGACTGTCAACATCAGGAGAGCACACAGCCTTCATTAATCCTAGGAAAGGGCAACTGGGATGGTTGGCAGCCTCCTCTCACTTCCTATCTTCCTGTGTGTCTGGACACCAGTGTTCATTGCTATTAACAGCTCTGCAAATTGCACTGTCAGCAAAATGCCCAGAAAGTTAATAAACAGTTCCACAAGCCAATCCTGGTAGAGGACTCATCTCTCTGTCTCCTAATGAAAGGTGCAACTCTCTGGCATTTCTACCAGCTTCTGGGTGTGGGAGGCAAATTCATCTTGATACCCAGTCAAGGGATCAGGTCCTGGGCAATCTCTCAGGGCTAGCTGGGAGCTCATTAAATTTGGAACCAGTAGACCTGTGTTCTATCCCATGTTCTCAATGCCTACTAGCTATATGACCTCGCAAAACTCACTTAACCCTTCTAGGTCTCGATTTCCTCATCTGTAAAAGGGGAACAATAATAGTATTCACTTCACAGGTTGTTCAAATGTGATGATGTAAGTAATTAGTAAAGTGATGGCACAAAATAATGTTTAAAAGCAATAGAGCTATTGTCATTGCTCTCACATGTTTATTATTATATTGACTCAGCACACATCATAGAGTTTTGTGAGGTTCCAATTAGTGCTCTGAAAACACTGAAAATATGGATATAAAGCTATTGTCGTTATTATTATTATTGTCATTATTATTATTGAGCTATCTTTTTCATTCCCTAACTGTCTTTCTCAAATGTTCCCTTCCATCTGTTCTCTCTGCCTTCTGTTCCCATCTTTGCTGTGACTCCTCCCCTTGGTTCTATTCCCAAATTCTGGAAGCTGCCAATGCCCGCTGGATGCCCCTGGCACTTTCCATAGCAATGTTCTCCTGGCTGCAGGGAAGGGGACACCAGAGGTTGGAACATTTTGACAAAGTGACCCATAAACCGGCTGTGTCCTGATCAGTGCTGGATCCAGATGGGAACAACCAGTGTGACCGTGTGGTCCACTTTGGGGCGCGAGGCCACCGGGAGGCTAGGGGAGCAAGCAGGACTATGTCATCAGCTCACACCTCCCCCAAACCAAGGCAAAGGGGCAGGGATTCACCAGACTGGGGGCAGAAGAAATTTGGCTGATTCTCAAAATAAATAACTGAATAAACACCCACAGGCTCTCTGCAAAGTCACTGCCCTTGTTCAGCCTATGGTTTGGACATAGTTCCCATTGTCAAATGCATCTCTGGGGGGATTAAGTCAGTGTGGGATTGATTTTTAGAGTCTGACTGCCCACTGATAGAGGGTGTGATGAAATGAAAGATATAAATTGTCACCCTTTGCAATAAAAAATGCTGTTGCTGCCGCAGTTACTATCTGGCCAGAGGAAGAGGACAGGAGGACAATGTCTGGCCACTATACGAGGACACCCACCTCCAGTAGGCTCCCGTTTGTCCAGCTAGCATTTGAAAGGCCCCCTTAGACAAGTGGCTAGAGCAGGTTTACTGGTTAATGTAATGGCCAGGAGCAATAGCTCTGGAGTGACCTGAGCTCACCTCTGGAACTTTCTGTCTGTGTGGCCCTGGGCAAGCATCTTGGCCACTCTGAACCAAGTCATTTTACTCACTGGCAAAATGAATATAATAGTAATACTTATTTTATAAGGTTGTTGAGTTAAGAAATAGATGCATGATCTATTTGTTCCTATGGGTACAAAATATCCCAACTAACAAGCCCACCCCAAGTAAGGCAATTTATTAGCCCACAAAACAGTTACAGGGAGAAAAATTCTACAGCTTTTAAGTGAATGACTCAGCAATCTCATCAAGAACCTAAGTTCTTTCCAACTTTTCACTTTGTACCTCATTGTGTTGGCTCCATCTTCATTCGAGGGCCCCCCACCCATGGTCACATCTGCCACTGTCCTGCCATCACACTGGAACAGGACACACCCAGAGGAACAAGAGACATGCTCTGCCTTGTGTCTCTTTTCAAGGAATCTTTCTCAGGTGCTTCTCAACCTCCCCTTTTATCTCATTAGCCAAGATAGTGTCTCATGCTCTTACCCTTTTGTAAGCCAAAGACTTACTAGGCAAATGGGACCCTGACTGACTTGCCCCATGTGTAAGCTCAGCTACCCTGAAGCATAGGACTACATGGTCCCAAAACAGAAAGAATGGGTAATGGGATTGAATAGAGAGTTAGCCATGGGCTGCAACAGGTGAGGCACTGCATTTCGTGAAGACACACATTCAATGTTAACTGTTTAACATTAATGTCTGGGTTGTTACTTCATAATATGAACTGCGAGGCCTCCAATGGTTGAGACGCCTTGGTTCAAGCACCCCAGCAGCCAGCATGCTCTTCTAATGGAATACAGTTGCCGTATAAAAGCACATTTCCTTACAGCCAAGCAAAAATGTGAAAGGATGCTATTTCAGATGTATGTTATTTATTCCAAAAGTAAATTGAGACAGTTAACTTAATTAAATACAATTAAAGAAAGATACACTAATACCAGACATACAGTTTAAAGAAATATTTAAAAGAGCATAAATATAGAAATACATTTAGATAAAAATCGTACCAATTTTCAACTTTTGCCCTTGTGGTAAATCAACCAATGTCTATTTACAGGAATGCAAGAGCCCTCCTTATAATTTGTCTTGGATCTTTATTGGCCTACATTTCCTTTGGCTTGTCCATGTTGCAGAGTCTGTCTCCTAACTCAGCCAGATTTTCATCAACTTCCCCGGGGCTGGTTTCCTTTTACCCTAATGAAAGAGGCAGGATTGCCAGTTTCTCCGTCTCTTCTTCCATGGCTTAGGATTTGCTTGGTCATAAACACTGGAATGACAACTCTCCTCACAGGTGAGGGCTGTCTTCTCTAATTTCCATTCTGCCAGACTCATCAAATCTTTTTGAAATGAGGTAAGTATATGTAACCGAAAAATATACATTCTGATGTTTACTATCCCTCAATTCCACTCAGCTCCCTCTAGAGTCAAGGTAGGGTTTTCCATTTTTGAAATTTTTTCTCTCAGATACACAGATGAAATGCAGAAGATCACAGCCTATAATTGCAATGTGTGTGCTATCCTCTCCTGGTGTGGTACCCAGTCAACGGTGGGCAATGATGAAGGATGGGAAGTGGGGCAGGAGTGCCAGGACTTGGCTGTGAACACCACCATTAGGTCTGCTGTAGGTGTGGCCAAGCACCTCTCCCAACCAGGCACAGACTTCAGACATGGGGCATCCATCAGGTGAGCCCACAGTGACCTGTGACCTGCAGTTCCTCCCTCCACAACCACACTGCAGGGGACTCAGCAACCCTGGGTCAGATATCCACAAAACCCATTTGGACAGAAGTGGCAGAGAATGACAGGACTTCCTCTCCTGACAGTTGTGCCTCTCCCCCTGCCCCACCCCCACCCCCACCAAGAGTCGGAACAGCCGCTTCTGGAATCAAGTTTTGCTAAACCAGGAGGTTAGATTTTATGAACTTGCTTAATTTAGTTTTTAATTGCATGCAGGTTCAAATTATATCAACTGGTTTTCATAATGGATGTTTCCCTTCTCTTTCAGAAAGGAGAAAATAGTCCAGCTCTCCAGGGCAGCATGGAGGGAGGGGTGATAACTTGTATTCAGCCAGAGATGGAAATGTCATAAAATCAGAGATTTAGGGGTCATTTGGTCTAAGCCACCAGTACTTTCAACCTGTACTCGTTTTAATGTATTCTATATAGATGAACCTTCCTTCTCTACCTGGGATCTTTGAGGAACCCTCTCCCCAATAAATGCACCAATGGAAATCAATTCTTGACATTATGGAATTTCTCACAGAATACAACCTAAATCTGTCTCACTATGAAAGATTATTATTCTTGCATTTCAGCAGGAGGGAGTTGGTCCCAACTGTTACTTGATACTAAAGACTTGACAGTGTGGGCTGAACTCCTATGTGAAATCCCCAGCAATAAATAACAGAAGGAAACAATTCCAATAGCCACCCCCTGCTATAAAAGGCCTTTGTCTTATCTAAAGAGTATCTTTCTAAAAGCTCCATCTCTCACCCCATTGCTTCCCTCAATTTCTAGGTGGGAGGGGAATAAGGAGATCATTGTGGGGAAGGGAAACTCCACCACAGAAATTTTGCTGCTGGAGATATTAAACAAAATCTCATTCTAGCGCAAAACCCTTCTCTCAGACCAGCTTAAGGGTGAAAGAAAGCAACTGTCCAGGTATAGATGCCTGCCCATTTAAAGGGGCTAAGAAAAAAGAAAACAAACCAAGTCTAAACAATTGAGTGAAAAAATAAATAGTTAAGCTTTGAGTAAAGATGCTGCTGGGATGGGAGCTTAGGCAATAAGAATGTTGGAACAGGTAGGCTCCAAGGAGCTTCCCCGTAGAGGGGAAGGAGAGAGCAGGAGGCCAGCCCCATGTCCCTGGATGCTGAAGAAGGAATACAGCAGTGCAGGTGCCCTTATGTCTCCCTGAAGAGTAGACATTCTCCTGGAGGCAGCTGACACCCCAATAGCAGGGCAAACACACCCTTTGTTCAACTTTCAATTTTCAAATCATGGACCATGAAGTTTACACCAAGTGAAAAGTGATCCAGCAGATGAAGAAGGCAGCCTAGGGAGGATGGATTCAGCAGGGAAGAGGAAAAGAGAGGCTTAGCACATTTTCAGTGGCTCCTAATGGCTCAGGCTCCTAAATCTTAGACTCATTGATGTTTGTGGGGTAATTTCTCCTGAGTGCAGAAGGGGCCAGGGACCTCTTGGGAGCATTTGCTTCATTAGGGACTGTCCCCCCTTTTCTTCTTTCCACAAAGAAGATAAAGCTCCTAGATCCCAGATTCTTCTTTTCTCCTCTTTGTATCCCTCTCTTCCCCATATTCAGCTCTCCTCACAGTTTAAATTCCAAGCCCACAACTTGGAGTGGTGCCTGAGAAACACATGGGCCTGCACACTGGCTTGTCTTCAGAGTCTCCTTCCATACTGATTTCTTTTTCTCCCTCCCCCACCTTATCCTTTCCAATATTCTCCTCCATCTTTCCTCCTCCCTGTCCTTCCTCCTCACCACTCCCTCCCCCACCTCTTTGCAAAGATTATAAATCTCTTTTTGTTCATGCTATCCCTTCTGCTTGAAATTCCCCCAAAATGCCACTAAATTGTATCCAGTTGTGATTAAAGCCCACTGAAAATCCCAGCCCCTCTCAGGTCCTTACAGCTCACTTTCCTCCCTGTCCTCTGAACCGCCTCCCACCCCACTACTGATTTTCTTTTTTTGATAGCAAAGTGTTAGATGTTCCAGTGTGTGTGCCTAATATCCTTCCTTGTGTGTAAGCTCCTGAAGGACAAGGTCAGTGTCCTCTGGTCTCCCTCCTTGGCATCTGGCACATTGTGGAGTGTAATGTGAGAACCAAATCATCTGAAATGGAATTGTCCCTCATGACTTCAGGTTTCTCTGCTGGACAGTTCCCTACCCCTCTTGCCAATTTCATCATTGGGCAGAATCTCTTACAAATGCACAGTCATTGTACATCTTTACTCTGAGAGGAGATATATACAATCAGAACACTGAAATAAAAGTCTCCCTGGGTCCCTGGAATCACAGAGGATCAATTTAACTTACTTTTCCACTAGGCTTTCAACTTTTTCACTGAACTGGTTCTTCACCTAACCAAAGAAGATCAAAGATCAAATATGATAAAATAATGAAGAGAAGATGTCTTTTCTCTAAAGGCTACCAGAAACCATAATGTTAGAACTGATAACATCTATAAATATTCAGGATCCACTATTTATATGTGAGGAAGCTGAGGCCCAAAGTGGCTAAAAGATGACACAGAAGTTGGTTAGTTGGTACTGATGGTCCTGTCCTCCACACCCTTCCATCCCAGCTCATGGTCACCTAGTAAAAAGAAGGTATCTTCATCCTCAGTAAGTATATTACTGCGAGTGAACAGCTCCTAGCAGCCCCTTCTCAGTAAGCTGAGTTCTAATAAGGGCAGATATGTAACCACAGGAATAAATCAGTCTGTGATTCCAGCCCTTGGCAGCTGTCCTGCAGGGAAGAATTTCATTGGGATCCACTTAATCACAGCACAGAGTTAATGGTACTGAAGTGCCCACTGCTTCCTTCTCCAGTGAACTGAGATGGAGATTGCTGCCTATAATTCCCTGAGCACTAAGGCACTGAGAGACTTCAAGCTCATGGGGAATAACATCTCTTTGGCAAAGAAACCCTCTGCAATCATGGGAATGCATTAAGCTCCCTCCATGGGCAGCTGAGGGGCTGCAGACCGTACTTATCTCAGCAAGGAACTGCCAGCAGGGTGAAGGCACCTACAGCCTCGCCTCCTCACCCAGCTTCAGGTCATCATTTGGATAATCACTCCATGGCATCATTCCAGCTGCTGTTCTGCTCCCTGGAAATGTCTGTGCAAACCCCCACTTAGGCACTTGGGGGGAAGAATTCCACCTCAGCAGGAGGAATAGCTCATCAGGGAGTCCAGAGTACGGTAAGATCTAGTTCCAAAGCTGAATCCACAAAGAAGATGAAGCTCCCAGATCCCAAGCTCAGACTTATGATTCTCTTTCCTCTCTGCCTCTTGAGTCCTGGAGTATTCTGTGCACTTAAATTCTACCAACAGTCACTCACTAGGGCTGAGCAAAGTACAAGCAAACTTCGAACAGGTCAAGAGGGGTATTGCCCTGTTGGTGTAGTGGATGAAAGGGGAAAGAAAAGTGACCTCAACTTGTAGATGACCTGAGAAGTAGCCATCTTCTTAAAGGGATCCAGCTGTGGAGATAGGGCCCTGAGAGAAGGAGCAGAGAACTCCTCATGCTCTGAGCAAATCTCCCAAGGTTACACATGGCTTAAAGTGGGACTCTATTCACATCTCAGGCCAATATACTCAGTAAGGAGGGGAGGGGAACAGAGCAGGAAGTACACTAAACCTACAGGTAGGTAACTATGCTCAAATCCCCGTACCTTTACTTATTAACAACATGATTCAGGACAAGATGCTTAACCTCTCTGAGCCTCAGTTATCATATCTGTAAAACAAGAGCAAACCACACAGAGTTTGTTATAACCATTAAAATAGTATAGCCTTCTTCAACCGGCTCAGTCTAGCCCCTGGCTGCAAGTAGGCATTCAACAAGCACTAGTCTCCTCCTTCCTTTCAGCTGAGGATGCTTCTGTCTGGTGGCTGTTTCCCAGGTGGCAAGCACAGGCAGGTCACGGTAAACTGGTTCCTGAGAAGAACCTTCTGATTGACTTCCTTGACCTAACAGAACCAAGCTGAGGGTAGGTTGTTGGCACTTCAATATCCTCATACCCAGAGATTCCCTCTCTCTGAGGCTGAGGAGGGGGCTCCCAGCCAGGATCCAAGTCACATTTTTCTCCCTGATTCTCCTAAGATTACACTTGAGCAGTCATGGGAGGGACTCAAAAGCCAGAGAACATGGGGCCTGGACAATCTGGCCCCCTATGTCCTCAAACTTAACACTAAACAGAGTTAGGCAGAGACATGAGTGGGCCTTTCTAGGGACTCCAGGTCCCTCACAGTAGGGATGGAACGTCCTTCCCTGGCAGTCAGGGTCTGCTACAGTGCAGCCCTAGCCTTCAGTTCTCCTCCACATCTGCCCCCAGCTGCCTCACATACACATAGACTCTGAGCCTGATAAAACAGACCACACATCCCACACCTTCCCCTATCTGTCTCTCTGCCCAGGCTGTGCCCTCAGCCTGGAGTGCCTTCTCAAGTTCACTCACTGAGATTTTTAATTCACAACTTCCTGGATCTTCTATGATTCCCAAATGAGCAGTGACAGCACCTTCCAGAACATGCTAATACTGCTGTCTACACAGCAAGTGGAGCACTCATTGTCTTTACTTCTCTACTCAGCCAAAAATGTTTTCTGAGTCTTTACTGTGTGCCTGTTATGATTTTTCTGCCTGTTATGATCTTATTTTTTATTTTATTTATTTATTTGAGAGAGGGAAAGAGCGAGAGAGGGAATGGGAGGAGGGCAGAGAGAGAAACAGGCTCCATGCTGAGCAGGGAACCCGAGGCAGGACCCTGAAATCACCATCAGAACCAAAGGCAGATGCTTAACCAACTGAGCCACCCAGGCGCCTCTGTGCCTGTCATGGTTTTAGTTGTGCACATATCTTTGCAGTGCCCAGTGGCATCTGGCATTCTTGTTCATCTCTACACTCTCATCACTCAGCACAGACCCCATCATACAGCAGGTGTTTAGTAAGTAGATAGAATACACTTTACTCCAGTCAGTTCCTACTGCCATTCTGGGACATTCATACATTTGCTAGCAGATTTTTCTTCTTTTTTTTTTTTTTTTTTTTTCATTCTTAGCAGGGTTCAGGCTACCAGTCCTGCCCTCACACCCAGCTTGTGAAAATCACACTCTACAACCTTTGAAGAGAGAATTTGAAGAGAGGGCATTAGCAGAATGGAACACTCTCACAAAATGATGTTTTCATCACAGCAGCCTCCACAAAAAGGCACTGGAGCCTTTTTTTCATCAACCTGGGAAGTGATTAGACCTTGGTAATGGCATAAAAATGTACTTAATGCCTAAGAATCTGACCCAACATTGATTGCACTGCTCAATGGAGTCTTTGTACCCCAAAAAGCAAATGCCTCAATGTGTTCAAGCGATAGAACACATCCTATACAGTCAATGAAAAACCACAAAGGCAAGGGTCCTACCTACCCCATCTGGCCTGGGGTGACCCATCCTATGTGCAGGTTCCTCATTTCTCAGGTGAGGGATGAGCCTGTGGCTTCCAGGTCTTTCCTCCCAATTATTCCAGACCTTTTATCTTTTATTATGTCTGCCTGATATTGTAAAGAATTGTTTACTGGATTATCTTTATTGCTTTGTCTCCCATTTTTTTTAAACAACTCAATGGATGCTGTAAGTGCTCATTAGGGTTGCCATTAGGTATGGAATAAGCACACCAAGTTGCTACAGTTCAAGCCAGAATTAAAGTCTTTGGCATTTCAGTTAACCTTTGCAGCCTTAACACAGATCTAAGTTCGATTTTTATTAGACTTTGTGAAATATTGACAAGAGATTCCAGAATTCTCATGGCTATAAATGTCTTGACAAGGTCTAGAAATCCCAAGTGAAGGTCCACCAAGGAGGCTTCATCCCTTAACCCAGCATGCTTGTCTGTGGGGTAGGAGGGTAGAGGAGGCAGGGGAAAGATGGGGGGACAAAGTTCTGAAGTATGGAGCCTGACTTCCTATGTTCCCCCCAGGTAAGGGCTTGTTACAGAGAAAGCAAAAGAACCTTGCCTTGGCTTGTGAAATTGTCACTTTGACTTTCTTTATGAGCCTTTGAGGGAGGCCCTTGCTTGTGACTCAAAGGTCCTGGTTCCTCTGCAGTTTAGCAGAGCAGAGGAACTACCTTCCTTACTTCTTTCTTCTCTCCTTTCCCCAAGCTTCTGCTTTTTAGGCAATTCTCCAAGCAGAGTGAGCTCAGAGCCACAGAATATCAGAGCTGGGAGAATGTCAAAGGAACATGGTTTTTTTTCTTGATGTGTAGGACATGTTCTAGCACTTGAACAAATTGAGGCATTTTCCGGGGGCGGGGGGGGGGGTGGGCAAAAACTCCTAAACTAACTGGTGTAGTCAACATTGGGTCTGATCCTTAGACAGCAAGGAAGTTTTTGTGCTATTACCAAGGTCCAATCACTTCACTGCTAATTTTAGATATGGGAAACCCGAGCCCCAGAAAAGCAAAGTGATTCACCCAAGGTCACATACACCAGCTGCATGGGAAGCCAGAGCCAGAGTTTGAATCTGGGCTATGTGGTAGATCTTTAGGCAGTGCACCAATTGCTGCCAAGCGCAGCCAGGCTTAACAGTGGTCTTGACTTCCCAGGGCTCCAAAGCCACTGACCTGGAAGAAGCCACCATCTGGAAAGTGTCAGACAAGTACAGCCAGACCCAGCACCCCTTGGTCACTAGACTTGTTCCCGTTCCCTCAGCTCTCCTCCATGAGCACATTGATTCAACCTCCAAGCCAAAGGTTGGAGAAAATGATGATCCCATTGATCCCTGATCCAACAGAAATGCACTGGATACCAACTCCATACACAGCACAATGCCAAGTCCAGAAACACAAAGTCAAGAGATTCAGACGTCACAGGAGACAGACACCCAGCCACGTGCAGTGTCCGGGTGGGTGCAGACGTTCTGTAGAGATTTGCACACAGGGCTTTGTGTCTGGGGTGAAGGGGGAAGAAATGGGCTAGAAAGGCTCCCTGGGGTGGGATGCCTGAGCCAAGTCTTCAAGGATGGCTAGGAGTTGATCAGAAGAGGCCAAGAGGGCATCCTAAGCAGAAGAAAGCATGAAGGTCAGAAGCAGTCCGGATTGGGTAAGTCCCTCTTGGCAGCCGACACTTCCCTAGGGGTCGTGGGTGGCAAGAGGCCATGGAGCCTGGCTACAAGGGCCTCACAAACCTCCCTGCAGAATAAGAACTATGGTTAGGGGATGCGGGACTATTGAAGGCTTTTAAGCAAAGAAGTGACCAGGTTCAGTCTGCATTTTAGCTTGATTACTTTGGCAATAGAAGGGTGAATTGTTGATTGATTGGGTATGTGGGCCAAGACATCAGGTTGCACTGGGGCAGTGAATGCTAAAGGAAAAAAAGAATCAGACTTCTGGCTTCCAGCCCAGTGTCCATAGGCTTTGGCCCCATGAAATGTGGGTGACTGTGGGTAACGTCATGCCAGAGGAGGGGGAAGCAAACTTCTCACCCACTAGGATTGTCCGGACAGAGCCGCTACAGAGACTCACTCGCTCGGGATGCCATCCCAGAGCTCCCACAGTGCTATTTCACAAACACTTCCTCTGGGCCATCAACAGGGATGTGCCTGGATGGATAAACAGCATCAACTCTGCTCCTACCTGCCTCAGCCCTTCCAATGGGGGCCTGTACTCACTCTCTTACACAGCAGGCCACCTGGGCTGGCAAACAGGACACTCACAGGTGTGGGGCCAGGAGCCCTCAGGGTGCCTCCCAGTTAGATAAAGTATGCCCTAGGAGAGACTGAACTCGGGCTTCCCCACACAGCTTAACAACTCTACTCCCCCTGCAAACTAACTCTGTTTACAAAAGTAGGAGATTCTAGAGCTAAAGCTCCACATGGATGTATTAGCTGACAAAGACAGACAGCCCCCCAAAAAACCAAGGAGGGAGGAAAGCAGGTTTGCCTTCTAAGGAGTATGACTCCATGACTATGGAACTGATTTATTTCTCTCTCCGTATACATATCTGTGGAGAAAGGCCAGAAAGGCCACAGGCATCAATGGCAACAGTGGTTATCTCTCAGTAATAAGATTCAGTGAATTTTATTTATACCTTTTGGTATTTTATTTTAAAATCACTAGGAAAAAGAACTAATTTATATAGAAAATGGCACAATGTTCTCCCTGAATATTGTAGGTTGGTTTTAATTCCCGTACGGAAGAAATGCTTTCCCAGGTCTAGGCATGAGTTTCCTTGTTATAATAATGGCTCCTACACCATCCCCCCTGAGGACAGATCCCAACTAGATAGGAGATGCCCAGAGAGATGGGGGTTTTCCTCCCACTTAGCTGCCACCCACAACTTACATGACTCCCCCCTTCCATCCTTCCCACAACCAGAATTCCAGCCTTCCAACCCTGCTAATGACATCCTCACAGTGTTCCCCTGTACAGCATGTTCAAGTGAGTTAGGGCTCAGGCAGAGAGGATGTCTGTGCTCAGACACCCATGCACTGTCTGGTCTGTAGACTACAGAGGCAGCTCGGGTCAGCGTCTCTGTTGTGGGGAGTGGGGGAGAGGAGGGAGTACGCATGTTCCTTGTGCCAGCTTCCACAAGAGAAGCCTCCTAGTCCCAGGAACAGAGAGACTGTTGATTCCTTCCTGACTTTCTGGCTCGTATCAAAATGGTGCTTTCCATAGGAACCTCCTAACATAGCAGGCTAGCCACCCGCTCAGCGTCACAGTGGGGAGAAAGGGCAGAGGCTAAAGAAAGGATTTTGGCAGGGAAGGAAATAATGAGGAAATTAAAAAGATGAAGGGAAAGGAGATGAAAGTTGCTGCTTATGTCCTATAACATTTTTAATACTGGCCGGTGCGGTGCCTGAAATCTTCCCCACTAACATTATTCCTCTGAGATTGGACATTGAAAGTTCTGCTTAAAATACAAATCAGTTTCCCAGAAGGGAAAACACATTAACGATAATGTCAAATATTCATAACACTTTATACCGTATCTCACTTCATTCTCAAAACAGCTCCATGAAGAAGTAGAATGATTATGCCCCTTTTACAGACAGAGGAACTAAAGCTCAGTCAAGTTTGCTTTGCCAACACAGTCCATAGCCACACTATAGTGGAGTCAGGGCGCCCTGGTCTTCCATGCTGCCTCTACTACTTAGTCTTGGGATGAGCCTAAGCACTACACCAGTTAAATCCTTAGGTTTTTAAACCACAAAGGGCTCTATTAAGAGCTAGATGTAATTTCTTCCTGATAGAGAGTTTGCTATCAGACAAGGGGTGCCACCTGTAATAGAACCTGAAGGTAGAATGTACCATGAGCTCTGTGAAGGGCGTCGGGCACACATGGAGGGTGAAGACACTCCCTGGTAAGCTGGCAAACCTTATAAATAGTGAGAAAATGTCTGGTCAAGGCTGCCTGCTGCTCCACAGGAACTTAGACCACCTGCCTTCTGAAGTTAGAGCAAGGGCAAGTGGGAAAAATAAAATGGATGCTGGTGTGATTTGACTCACTCTTGTCACTTTCAACAGAGTCCTGCAAGAGAGAGGTGGAATTCTGCTAGAGCTAGCTGGTGTATGAGCAGAGTGGGAAGGGAATGCTACATTGTGTGTCCACGCCCTATCTAAGTTGCGTAAGAGTTTTCATGAAGCTAAAAAATACTGAAATGCTGCTCTACCACAAAGGGAAATGGTTAAGGGGGGCTGTGAAGTAGGAATTCTAGTGGAAGATAAAACTAGGACCCCAAGCTTTTATCACACCCTTTTAGTAAGAGTTCTCTGCAGAAGATGGGGGTCTATGCCCCCACAAACCCAGATTAAGTGTGTTATCATGGTCACCATTAATTTACAAGCTTAGAGAATGGACCTACAAAGACCAGGGAGTAAAATACATGACGATGCCAGCTTAAAAAATGGTATCTAGACACTAAGAAATGTAGCTATGGCTATTTTCACAATGCTCAGAAGCAAATAGACCAGAAACCAATCTGGGTTCTGAGAGAACATTTCTAAAGCAACCTCAAGCCCAGTCTACAACAACTTGAAACTGCAAAAGCCCTAAAACAGTTCCCTTCCCTAATCCTGCACCCCATACGCAGGGTGTTAAAACCGTGCACCCCTAGGAAGGACCAGCTCTCCCACGCCCAACTCCAAGGGGGTAGGAGGATGATTGAGAGGGAGGACCCTCTCTGAAGCAGAGCCACACACCACACTATCCAAGCCACTCCCACAAGCTGGAAAAGAACAGCCACATCTGCTGGCCAAGGAAGACACTCAGTCCACTGGCCAAAGCAAGCCCTACCATCCCTGTCCAGCAGAATTTAACCATCCCTGTGGACCAGTCATCTCTGCAAATCTTCCCCCCTTTCCTGAATGAAAGGCTGGTTTTTCTTTTAATTGTGGTTGTTTTGTGTTTCTCCACAATAATGTATTAGGAGCCTAGGAACGAGTAGCCTGACATTTGTTTGTGATCACCAATCTGTAAGAAGCCACATCTGGGACTGATGAAGAGGGCTTCCCATAGCGCAACATTGAAAGGCTCAGGACCTTTAAGCTGGATGCAGTAACTGGACAAGATTTAGGGGTGGGAATGACTTAGGAATAGAGGCATGCATTCTCTGTGTGCGAAGAGCTATGCCATAGAAGGTGGGGAACCAAAGTGGCAAATGGAGCATGTATTTCTAGCATTTCCAATAACCTTATACTCCTCAGCTAGACAATCTCCCTATTTTATTCAGGGCAGCACTGTGCCAGCCAAAAACCTACATGTCCCTTGTAGGTAGTTATGGCCATGTGACTAAAGTCTGACCAATGAGCTGCAAACAGAAGATTCTGTGTCCTCTTTGTAGGGAAATGCCTTTTTTGCTATCTTCTCTTTTCTTCATCATTCCTAACTAGAATATAAACATGATGAGTGGCACTCCAGAGGAGTTTCAGTCCATGAGGAGAACTAAAAACTAGAAAATGATGTGATAAGAATGCAGAACATCGGTGAAGTTGCCACATCATCTACCATGTTTGCTCATCTCCAGATTTCTACTGTGGGAGTAAGGTGGGGAAAACATTCAGTTGTGTTTAAGCTACTGGTTTTGTATATATTCTTCTTCTCCTAAAAGGTGAACATGATTTTTGAGTCAAGTTCACCACTAATTCTGAGCCTTAGTTTCAGCATATGAAAAATGCGGATAAAAAACACCTACATTTGAGATTGTGTGTGTGTGTGTGTGTGTGAGAGAGAGAGAGAGAGAACTTAAATGAAATAATGTATTTTGAAAACCCAACCCAAAACCTGTCATATAATAGTTGCTCAGCAAATAGAAACCATTATTGCATTTACTATCACTATTATTATACAGTCATTAGTGATTAGCCTGACCAAGGATCCAAACACGGGCTTGGACAACCAAGCCCCTGGGTTCACATTTTATAACTGTATTAATTCTTAACATTTTAACTTTAGCTATAATGATACTTAATTCCCCAGTACAGAGGACAGGAATATTTTGATTGAGATCAAGCAGCAGGAAGGTTTACTGCAAACAGCAGAATGAGCTTGGAGCTGAGTGGGCAAACTTATTCTATAAAGACCCAGACAGCAAATATATCATGTGGGCTGACCATCTATGCCACAGCTGCTCATTGTGGCAGTCATAGCGAGGAGCGGTCACAAGCAGCATGTAAATGAATGACCATGGCTGTATTTCAGTAAAATTTTATTTGCGAAAAACGGTCTGGATTTGGCCAGTGGACTGCAAATGGCCAACCTCTGGTCTACAGAGCTGCACTATAATTAGAGACACAAAGCAGACCCAGAGGAATCCCTACCTCCATAACCATATGTCCTGCTACACACTTCAACAGCACATCTTTTTGAAAACCTTCCTGACCTTACCGTGGGTGAGGAGATTTGGCTGGTGAATCCCCAGCATGAACCCATCAAACTGGCTGTCTCCCCCATCAGAGTTAACATCTGTTACGAACTCTGTGTAAGGGTTAAAAGAATATGACATCATAGGGTGATCATAATGTTCAGGATCAATCAGGGAAGGGTCCTGGGAGAGCTAAATTTTAAGCTGGAGGACTAATAAATGGGGGAGATTGGGGGTATAAGGAAGAAAAAGCAGGCATCTGGTGTCTGAGGACTGGGATGGGGTGTGGATCTGCCCTGAGCCCCAGAGGGAAGCATCAGTCAGTCCCAGCTCTATGGGAACCCTGCCAAAAGGAGGTGTCTTCAGCACCCTGTTAACCTTGGTGATGAAAAGCACAACTTTACGAGCACCAGAAATTGGCTAAACTCATTAATTTTATTCATAATAGAAAATTAATGCTTGGGATGAGTAAGCCAGCAGTAAAGACCTCTAGTTTCAAATATAAAGGGGGAAAGCATGTAGTCATTTCCTGATGTTGAGGGTTATTTTCCCCTTTATTACATTGCAGCAGAAGTAAATTTTAACTGTCTTCTTTTTGTGAAGGAGTATTTTGTTCTCCAGTACAGGAATTTCACTTTTATCTAGAGAAGGAAAGAGAGAAAAATCAAATAGCCCTCTTTATATCTTGCCCCTCAACCTCCATTCTTCCACCCTGGATGCACCATTAGAAAGCACAAATGTAATTGTGCCTTGGTCTTGCCGGCAGTGATCAGCGAGCTGTGCCCAAGGCTTCTGCCACATTTGTGCAGCCCAAGGGGGTCAACATTTTCTCATCTTGCTCTAACCCACCAGACAGCATTTGGTTCTGGAAGCTGAGCCTTAGAGAGTGAAGTAAGGGGAAGGAAAATAGAAATGGAAAATAGAAGGGAGGGAGGGAGGAAAGAAGGAAAGAGGGAAGGAATAAGGAAGAAAGGAAGGGGGAGGTAGGGAGGGATGAGGAATGGAATGTGGTAATAAGTAGCATTTATTGAGAGCCCAACATGAGTGAAGCACATTAAAGGCTTTACCTGTTTAATCTCATTTAAGTTTTACAACAATCCTTTGAGATTAGGATAAAGAAACTGAGTCTCAGGAAGGTAGTAAAGTTGGAAAGCACATGACTGCAGTCCACCCCATGCTGGGTCTCTGTGGCCCTCGGCCCCACCCTCCCCAAATCCTTCTGTGGACAGCATTCCTGCAACTGGGCACTACCTGGAATAAGAGTTGCCTGCACACCAAAGACACAGCAAGTTAGCGCAGACTGTATAATGAAGGAAAAGCAAGTGTTCCCCAAAAAGGATCAAGTACAGATTCATAGTAGGTATTCCTAATCTTCTCCACAAATGTAACATGATCCCTCTGAAGGATCAGCAAGCCCAAGGGGCCTCAAAGTCACAGGCCACCTGTGGCCAAGCCCAACTCCCACCCCCACCCCCACAACAACCACCTCCCCAGCCTGCACTTCAGATTGAAGCATTTGGTTAAGAAACTGCTTTGTGCTCTTCACAGTCACACAGACTCAGAAGACAACTGCTTGACTCCCTGAAAACACCCCAGGGAGCCTCTTAAGTGTGTGGAGTGGTGAGTAATGTTTGCCTTTGGGTAAGGAAGGCATGACTGGAGAGGAATTACTTCAGAAAAACTGACCCTCCGGGCACCTGGGTGGCTCAGTAGGTTAAGCATCTGCCTTTGGCTCAGGTCATGATCTCAGGGTCCTGGGATCGAGCCCTCCGTTACGCTCCCTGCTCAACGAGGAGTCGGCTTCTCCCTCTTTCTCTACCCCTCTCCTCGCTCATGTATTCTCTCACTCTCTCTCCTATAAATAAAATCTTTAAAAGAGAGAGAGAGAAGAAAGGCCGACCCTCCTCTTACCTTCTGGAACAGACACGTGATGAATTTTGGCCTGGTACGGATCCCACTGGTGCAGTGTGGATTGGGTTAATGACAGCAAAAGCAGGGCTTAAATCCATACCCTGACCTCACTGTCTGTTACTTCAGGCAAGGCCTTTAACTGTTTGAGTCTCAGGCTCCATAGCCATAGATGTAACAATAATATCACACAGTTGTTATAAGGATTAAAGAGGAAATAAACTTGAGAAAATTGCTACTGATAAGCCCCAAGCACATGTGAGCAAAGACAGTGCACAGAGAATGAAGTCCTACTATTGCGGGGCATGCATTCTTCCACTGTAAGCTCCTTATTTCACCCATCACCAATACATCATTGAGATAAGGCTCCTCTCCAAATCCAGGAAATCAGGGTCTATGAAAATGTTATTTCTAGACGTAGGCATATACAGTGTCTTCTACTACAACTTTTCTCACCGTCCATCCCAACCTCCCCTTCTGCCGAAGCCTGTCCAGCAGAATTGACAGCAAGGTTGAGAAACAGAAGAACCCCACAGAGCACTTCTGGTCTCCACCATTGACTCCTATCAGGAGCTGCTAGGATTATACCCCAGACATGTGAAAAAGCTTTGAACCAGCCTTGTTCAATTTGATGTTTAGATGCTTTCCTTCTTGTCCTCTTAGAACATTTCTCTTTCATAAGTAAACTAGTACAGTTTTCAAATCCAGAAGAAATGATCTCTGACTCCACTGGTAAACTCCCAGGAGCTTAAGAAATCAGTTGATAATTTCCTGTTGTCAAGTTGTTCTTACAGCATGAATGCTTCCAACTAGAATCTCCCTGGTGTGAACTGGCCTGAAAGCTTTTACGCCATCCTTTTGCAAGGATGATGAGAAGCTTTTCTGTGAAGGAGAGAGCTACTACTCTTTTGCAACCTTGCTCCAGGCATAAACTCACTGTTATATGAAAGGGCAAGGCAGCCTAGCACTTGCAGCAAAAGATCTTTGAGAAAAGGTTTGAAACGCATTGTTCCCATTTTCACATTACAGACAGAGTTGATTCCCATCTTGCTGTTGGGGCCACCAATGAATGCTCTTGCTAATGTTCCACACTGAAAATCTTCTCAATCTAGATTTCTTGAGCCAACTCTTATAAGAATCATTAAGATCATGGATGTACCAGTCTCTGGATTTCATTCTTATAGAGTTTAAACACCATTCACCTTCCAAATGGCTCCTCTGCTCATAGAATAAGTTTTCTGTGGTATTAAATCTATTAGCAAAGTGAGGATGTAAGTTTTCAAATGGCTTGAGCCTACTATTAATAATTCTGAATAATCTGGGAATTTTGAGTGCCTATATTACTTTGCATTGATTGACACTTGTCTGAAAGTGTACCCAGGATTTGTTAAAATCAGGCATGGTAAGGCTACCAAATAGGGAAAATGTTGCCACTGAAAAGACAGTTTGTTACAGTTCCTAAGAGAAAGGCATATGCCATACCACACAAGGCCACACAGGGAAGCACTAGAATCTGTCAGGAGTCAGAAGGGGCAAGAGGAAAACAATATGAACAAAGCCATTATTGTGGTTGTTGGGGGAAGTCATGGGTGAAGCAGGGTGTGCAGCTGAGCAGGCTGGGGATTAGAAAGTTTGAGGATTTAGGCAGGCTCTAGGTTATAGAGGTGGTCACTGCTAGTCCAGTACCTGGCCCTGGGGTGATTTAGGGCAGGGGGTAGTACCTCAGTCTGCAAGAGCCTGATAATAAATAGCAGGCAGGTAGGAGTATGGGCTCTGGATTTGTTGGTTTGAGTATCAAAGACATGCACTCAGGCAAGTTATTTGCTATCTCTAGGAATTAGTTATTAGTTAGGGCCATCTCTCCCCTTACTAGTCACAAGGCTCCAAGATGTCAAAGCATCATAAAATACAGGGGGGGGGGGGGGACCAACAACATGATTAACATAACCCTTAGCAATGAATTGTTGCTATTAGGTTATATTTGTTTTATATTTTATAAGCAGTATTTTTTTTTAGATTTATTTATTTGACAGAGAGAGAAATCACATGTAGAGAGAGAGGCAGGCAGAGAAAGACAGGGAAGCAGGCTCCCTTCTGAGCAGAGAGCCTGAGGCAGGGCTTGATCCCAGGACCCCGAGACCATGACCTGAGCTGAAGGCAGAGGCTTAACACACTGAGCCACCCAGGCGCCCAAAATATTTTATAAGCAATATTATTGGCATTATTATTGCTGTGCACAGTCTTTCTCCCTATAAGCTTCTTTTGGGCTCATTACTAACATAATGCTTTATGTGGTCAAGGGGAAACCTGTAGGTATTCTCTACACAAACCTCACAAGGTGGCTCTGTATCTCGCCAACCCCAGGGTTCTTATGTTCCAAGACTGAGGTAAAAGCATGCAGTTCGGCTATGAAAGCAGCCCTGCCCTCAGCGAGCTATTGGTTCTGTTTAGAAAAACTATGTCTCCATATTCCCTGATGCTGCTGGTAAGAAACATACTTTCAACAAACCCATAGTACATTTAGTGTCTTGGGTAAAAGGAAGGAGAAAGACAGCTTTGGGTTCCATGGACCAGGAAAAAAAGCCAGCCCTCTTCTCTTCTCTTTGGGCCCATTATTTTCTTTGCTTGAGAGTTGGAGGTGGGGGGTGGGGGAGATCCTCCTCAGTGTCTGAATCCCAGACTCTGGCTGACCAGAGGCATATCTTTGGCATACCCCGAAGCAGTGTGTTTGACTCTAGAGATAACATTTTAACTCACAAAGCACAACACACTTATTAAATTTTTATTATTTCACAAAATAACACTCAACTTTGTTTGTTTTTATTTCATTTTTAAATGTTGTCTGTAACCTACACACTGATTTTAGAATGAGTATGGATTTTAACCCGCAATTTGAAAAACCTATCCTAAAAGAAGCACAATGCCTTCCAGAAGTCTTAATCAGAAGTTGTAGCCAAATCAGACACATGAAAAAATGTTCATCATCACTAGCCATCAGGGAGATACAAATTAAAACCACATTGAGATACCACCTCACACCAGTTAGAATGGCCAAAATCAGCAAGACAGGAAACAACGTGTGTTGGAGAGGATGTGGAGAAAGGGGAACCCTCCTACACTGTTGGTGGGAATGCAAGTTGGTGCAGCCACTCTGGA
>PISX010008136.1:0-84121 GCA_004024625.1 Mellivora capensis | reverse complement strand
ACCGGGCCTTTAGGCTTTTGTTCTCTGGAGGTTTTTATGTCTGTTCCTTTGTTTTCTCTCCCCCCTTGGCAGCTCCGGATGGTTCTTGGAGGTTTAGAGGAAAGCAAACTGCACCCAGACCTCCCTCCCAGAGAGAAGCCCCAGTCCGTTCCCCTCTGGGTGCTGCAGGGCAGGTTCCCAGCCACGATCTCTGGGGACACCTATGTGTCCTGCTTGTACTCAAAACCACAAGCGGCAGCTGTCTGGGCAGCTCCAGACCGCCAGAGAGGTTCCAAGCAGGGAAGGCACACAGAGATTTTCCTGCTGGCCCGAGCTGAGAGTGATGAGACTTTCTGGGCCCTAGAGCCCTCCTCTGGTGTCCGCGCGCCTCTCTCAGGGTAGGGGGTGGAGCGCGTCTCAGGCTCGGCTAGCGCGGCGCGGCACACACGTGGGGACTCCAAAAGTCTGTTTCTGCTCCGGGAGGGTCCCAGCCCCTGCCACACGCCAAGTGCCCTTAGGAGGTCTCGCAGCTCAGCGACCAGGACCTGGTTTCTCCGCTGCACTCTCTCTGGCTCAGCGCCAGGGGTGTCTGCCCTCCATGGGGGACTTAAGCCCCTGTCCCTAACAGTTCCAATTCCCACAATTTCACCCTGCGATCTTTTCTCTTTTTGAGTGCTTTTTATCAGTCTTCAAGTTAATGCTGGTCCGCAGTCTTAGGGGACTCTCGTATTGGGGTATTACTTCCCAATGTGTCTCCTTTGGTGGCTCCCTCCCCCTTTTGTTTATCTTCCGATACCAGTCCAGTGTTCCCGCTCCGCTTTACCTGCTCACTGGCGTCTTCTGCCCCCGTAGAGATCCTGACGTCCCACTGGCATCTTCTGCCCCCGTAGAGATCCTGAGGAGTAGAATTTTGATCTCAGGCTGATTTCATGAGTGATCGGAGTTCCTTGGTAGGTAATCAGCTCACTTTAGGGGACAGGTTGAACCAGAGCCTCCTCCTAGTTCCCCGCCATCTTCCTTCCCCCAATAATAATTGTTTTAAAAAGGAAGGTGAATAGGAAAAGATGGAAAAAAAATTTCAGGAAGATTTCTCTGAGTTCACAGGGATAAGCACACATGTTGAGAGACCCACCCAAATTCTCACCTAGAGTAGATGAGAGGAGACCCACACCAGGACACGTCACAGTGAAATGTCCGAAAGAGCTACTTTTTTGTTGTTTTTCCAAAGTCTAATAACGGAATGGTTAAGAGTTTGAAGATGGTGTGGACAAAACTTGGAAGGAGTTGTCACTACTTCCCCTTTAATGGGAATTCCTATGTAGAAGGACTGCATCCTTCTCTCGAGTGACCTCAAATATTTTACAATTTTCTAGGCAGGTTGTGAAGGAATTTTTTGAGAAGTCTTTATCTTACAGACTTTCCAACTACTTCTATGGCTTCTTATTCCATTTCCAGATTCTGTTGTGCATTGCCACGCTGAGAATATTACTTCCTTTGGTGACATCTATGAATACACCTGTAGATCAAAAACAATGAGGACTCCAATACTTTTGAATGTCTTATCCGTACAAAGTACTATAAAAAACCCTATAGGGCACAGGAAAATAAACAGAGGTACCTGCTTTCAAGAATCTTTCCATTTATAAATAATGGAGAGTATTGAAATTGTGACTAGAATAGGGTAACTGGGTGATGGCCATTAAGGAGGGCACAGGATGTGATGAGTACACGGTGTTATACGCAACTGATGAATCCTTGAACATTACATCAAAAACTAATGATCTACCATATGTTGGCTAACTGAACTTGAATAAAAATAGAAATTGTGATTAGAAAGACATCCATTGGGGCGCCTGGGTGGCTCGGGGGTTGAGCCTCTGCCTTCGGCTCGGGTCATGGTCTCAGGGTCCTGGGATCGAGCCCCGCATCTGGCTCATCCATTCATTTATCTGTTCAATAAATAATTATGTGGTGTCAACTATGTATCAAGTCCAATGTCCAGGCACAAGGATACAAGGCAGACGCCACCCTGTTCTCATGGGGTTTATAGCGTAGGGAAGTATGACAGGAATATTACTTTTGCTCCTATACTAGGGCAGCTATCCATAACTGCCTATCAGTAATCCCAACTATTTCTCAGACTTAACTTTTTTCTATTTAAGATAAAAGTGGTCTTACAGCAGCCTCTTTGGTCTATAGCTCCACAACTTCTACATATGAAATCTAGGACATTTACTTCTGGTTTTCAAAAAGGAGTATATAGCATCGCTTCTAACAACTTGTTTTCAACCTGAACTGAAAAAAAAAATGACCTAGTTCATCAGATCTACCTAAAATGGAAAGGAACAGTGATGTAAATTGGTAGGCAAATGTCTGGCCAGTTCAACCTGATTTTCACGGATTTAGTGGCTTTTAGATCTGCAAGATTTAGTCCAGTGTTCAAACTTCATAAACCAGAAAACTGATGTGTAGATGGAAGATAAGGGGAGAGGCATGGAGATAAATTCAGAAAACTTTTCAGCAATCCAGGCAAGAGCATTTGTGACTCACTTTGATTGTCAGCTGAGAAATCTGAGAGAGGAGAAGGTTGAAATGAGAGATTATGGAGGTAAAATCTGTAGTAATTAGAACTGATTGCGAGAAACAAAATTGAGAACATGAGACTACTCTGAGATTTTTTATCCTGGGGCCATTATCAGAAATATGGACCATGGAATGAGTAATGTTTTGAGAAGAATTTATAGGTGAGTGGGAACTACATTGCCGTGGGACTCAACAACAATATAAATAAGTCAGCAAGATGTTCTGGCTGAATCTAAACAAGGGTTGTGAGGCCAGCGACCCTACTCTCTGCCTCCTTGAGGTCCATAAGCATGGGTCAATAAGCATATGGGCTTTTGAAGGAGACAAATGGAGGACATGATGGAAATTCCTCTTCAGTCTTGCCACTGGGACTGAATTTATTACTGACAGAGAGAGGGCAATCCAAGCCAATAAATAAAGAGATACAAAAAGAGGATACACGGAAAGAAGAAAAAAACCTTCATTACATCTGAAATACTAACTCAGTCCATGTGTGACCCTGGACACTCTCACAAGTATGGTTGGGTAGAAGGAACTCTCTTGGGAACTGGAGATCTTTCATTCGTGGATGGGGACAGAAACTAGAAAATGTAAATTATTATTATTAACATAATTTTTTCCTGACAATCAGTAGATGAGCCCTGGGAAATCTGGGCTATAAATTACAAGAGCCTCTGAGATTTAAACTATTAAATCTACACATAATGTATTAGACTAGAAATATAAACAATGAATTCCCTGTCCAATTGGACTGAGGTTTAACTTGACAAATTTAAAGACATATGTTAATTAAAAGAGAAGTTGATCATCCATGGAAGCCCAAGGTGGGGGGTACCAGTAATTTCCATTTATTGAGTGTTTGCTAAATGTGAGGGATTTTGTTATATATTTTATAAAATTATCTTATTTGTCCTGAAAACAGTCCCCAAAGGTAGGTAATATTCTTTTTTATTTTTCATACGAGAAAACAGAAGAGAGAGAAGAAAAGAAAATTGCTCAAGTTTACTCAGAACTAAAATTCAAACCCAATCTATCACTGTTAAGGATTGTTCAAGAAGAAGGAAGGATAAGTCAACATATTTCAAGTTGGTTTCCATCATGGGTCATGATGGAAGTAGTCAGAGTAGATAAGATGACCAATCCCTAACTTTTCCAAGCTCAAACATTCAATCAAAGCACTGTGAAAGCAAAAGAAAAAAATAGATGCATTCCTAACTGTAAAATAATTATAATCTAGGCAGAAGTAAAATATATGCATGCATACTTATGTTAAATACAGGGCAGTAACCCAAGAGTTAAATGAGTGTTACAGATTATAAGCATTATAAGATGTAAAGGCATTTAAGGTATTAAAGTATTAAGGGAGGTCAGGTTTGTATTTAGGCTAGGGAGGACAACTTGGCATCCATAATGGAAAGTGTAGCTAACTCGAGGTCAGCTTTTCCAAAGACTACGTATGTGATCATGAGCAGTCATTTTATATTTCCACCTCCACTGCAGCTTCCTCTGCTATAAAATGAAGGCTTTGTATTGGACTCATTAATTCATTCAGAACATCCACTTTAGGTGCCCACAATAATGCACAGAACTAGGAATATCAAATAAGATCCAGTTTTTGTTCTCAAGCAATTTACTGCCTAGGAGGGGAGATCTAAGTGCAAATAAATAACATTCTTCTAAAATGATAATCACTATGTTGTGGTTATGAACGAAGCATGAGAGACACCTAACTGCACATGGGTAAAGGAACACTCCACTTGAGACCATATTTGGATAAATGTCAAACTGTGTTGCTGGGTGAATCACGTAATGATAGAAACTTCGACACTGGAAAGAACTGTGTAGATCTTTGCTAATGTCTCTTGCAGCATTAATATTTCATATGTCTTTGCTTCTGCCTTGTTTGGAGGAGGAGGAAGGGAGTGAACAAATGTAGAGTAGGAGACTGTATATGAACTAATGAAGAGAAGAGAGAAGGAAGTAAATGCCTGGGCTTCTTCAAACCCCTAATATGTGTACAATGTGAATGCTGTGAAGGAGAACACAAAAGAAAGTAGATAATTAAAACCTTTGCCACCTCTATATTTCAGTTACACACAAAGTCTTAAATAAACTGCAGATATGGTATAATGGGATTTGTGCCCCTTGTCAACACTGAGGACTCCCATCCAGAGGCAGTGGGTATAGCGCTTAAGAACCAGAGCTGTGAGGGGTCCTTGCATGGCTCAGTTGGTTAGCTTTGGGCTCTTGATCTCACCTCAGGTCATGATCTCAGGGTCATGGGATTGAGCCCTACCTTGAGCCTCATGTTGGGCTCCAAGCTCAGCAGGGAGTCTGCTGGAGATACTTTCTCTCCTGCTTCCTCTCCCTCTATCCCTCCCTCACTTGCACTCTCTCACACTCGCTGTCTCTCACTCCCTCTCAAATAAATACATAAATAAAATCTTTTTTTTTAAATATTTTAGTTATTTTTTTGAGAGGGAGCAAGAGAGAGCATAAGCAGAGCAGAGCAAGTGGGAAAAGTGGACTTTCCGCTGAGCAGGGAACCCAATGTGGGGCTCAATTCCAGAACTCTGGGATCATGACCTGAGCCAAAAGCAGACACTTAACGAACTGAGCCACCTAGGCGCCCTGGTAAACAAAATCTAAAAAAAAAAAAAAAAAAAAAAAATCTTTTGGGCCTTAGTCTTCTTATGTATAAAATGGGAATAATAACACTAGCTACTTCATTTTGTGAGAATTAAATGGGTTAAATATATAAAGGGCTTAGAGCCAGCCTGATGCACAAAAGCATCCAAGTATTAGCTGTTATTACCTCTTATTCTGTAGAGTGCCTACCATGAAGGGTGAGGTGAGTCACTGGTGATATGTTTCCACTGTGTGTAACCTCAGGATGCTTCTTTATCTATCCTTCAATAGGAATGACTTAGAATACATTTATTTCTTCATGATACAAAGTCTGTTAAATTAGGCCCTATTCTAGGCACTGTGGATCATATGATAGGAAAAATAAGACTAGAAGTCTACTATCACCAAACCAAGGCAGTTATATTTTAATTATCAAATGAATGCTTAAGAGTTCAAAGGAGGCAGATGTTACTTCCGCCCGAGACATCCAGAGAATCCTTCTTGGGTGGCACTGAAAGTGTATAATGACAGACATCACTTCAAGGCTCTCACTCAGGATTTGCCTCTGCTGGTTTGAGCACTCCCTTTGCATTCACAGGCTTTCCTCCCCCGACCCCGCCCCCCCGCCCCAAGTGCATTTAGAGCAAAGTCTGAGCCAGCGGACCCAGGATGCTGGAGGAGAGTCAAGGCTGGGAAAGTATCATGGACTGTGTTAGCAATCAACAGAAAAGATATTTTTAAACAAAAGAAGTTTTCCCAGCTTCCAAGAAAAGAAACAAAAGGCTTTTCTAAAATGAATCCTGGTAGAAACTGTTCTTGTTCTGTGACTTTTATGTCACATGGACAAGCCAGCACTTAGAAACGGTTATTTTCCTGTCGACATCACCGCACGGGTACTTCTCCTTAGAATGACATAAGAGCATTAGTGCTCAATCCCATGCACTGCTCACCCTCCAATGGCAGTGACTTTCAGAAACAATGAAGATATCTCCGCTTGCTCTCGCTCTCTCTTGATTATACTGCAGGCACAACCTGTGTGGGGAAACAATCTCCTGGATCATACTGAAGGTTCGCACAGATGGAACATTAGTGGGAGGAGCTGCCAACTACTTCCCTGCCAACTTGTTAGTGCTGGAGACATTACCCTCTTGTTTTGCCAGTTTAATAGAGGATCAGTCGTAAAGATTCTCTGTAGGCTCAGCAACATAATTATTATCTATGGTCTCTGCATTAACTGTGAGAAAACATCATGGTCTGAATCTGCCTAATTTCAAATGCCAAGCTGTGCCCACATTCAGCCCACAATCGAACCTGAAAACTCACTATATCCTTAGCATTGTTACTGCTATCATGGCGGGTGTGAAGTCTATGTTTGGCCAAGCCATGATGCTTAACCATTGCTGAGCTGCTTCCATATATAAAGGTTACCTCCTCTGTTCCCCAGACACTTTCCAACACCAGCACCCTTGTAATTCAGAATCGGTGAAAAGGTAAAAATCTGTGTCACATTCAGTTCTGGCACTCAGTCCAGAAGTGCCAAGCCCCTGAAAATTTGGAAAACAAACTTCTTAACAGATGGGCTACATAAAGTTTACAACATGTGCAGTGTGGGAGGTAGTATGGCTCTGGGCGAGAAACAGAAGCCTGGAAATTTAGGAGCTCAGAGTTTTTGAATTTGCTCTTGTTTTATAGCCTGTAGGCATATCACATAAGCTCATAGCCTTCATTTGTCTCACATGACCTGATATCTTAACCTTATAAGTGAGTAATAAAAAATCAGGCAAAGTTTTTTCTAATATGACACAGATCAGAATGCTTATTGCTACTATTAGGATTATGTGCAGTTGGTATCAAGTTGTTACTAATATGTGGCTGCACGATCTAGAAAGATCCAGAATGTAATTTTAGAAGGAAAAGATCGCTCTCTTCGAGGGCAGGTGTGTAACTGGTAAGCAATCAGCACCATGGGCAAGGATGTTGCCAGTGTTGGACAAATCATGACAAATGATTGGACTGTGACCTCTACTAGTACCTTCTTCTTCTTCTTCTTCTTTTAAGTAAGTTCCATGCCCAAATTCGGGCTTGGACTCATGACCCTGAGTTCAAGAGTCACAGGCTCTACTGACTTAGCCAGCTAGGCACCTCTGAAGTGATTTCTAAAGTTGAGTCTGCACTGTTCCTTTTATGTGGCCTCTGGAAACTGAAGAGACCTTAGAAAATGTTTAGGACCAAATTATGATGTTAGGGATTTACCAATAGACTACTAACAAAGTTTCTCAAACATGGATGGCCATTAGTTTTATTCAGGGGCCTGCTGATTGGGAATTTCTGGAAGCAGAGCAAAGAAATCAGTATTTTGAAACAGTTTATTAAATGACTCCAATGACCAGTCATGCTTGAGATCAGTCACTATTCATGAAAGTATATGAATCATTAACAGAGTTTTTGACTTACTCGAGCTTGACTGAAATTCCAAAGTCAACAGGAAATACAGGAGTTGTCATTTAAGATGATGGAGGACTGGCTTGGGAGAAGATGGGAGAAACATGAATATCAAGAAGAGGAATCCATGGGTCAGCCTACTGGGAAGTAGAAAGGAATTCGCACAATCATTGTCTTGACCTCAAAGGGAGAATGTGAAATTCCACAGCGTGAGGAGAGAAAGGTCTCCTCACAGATTCTCAATGTACATGCCACCTCTATGTAGAACTTATATTCTGCTTCTATATTTTCAGCCGCCCCTTTCTAATCCATCTTCCAGAATGAATTTAGAATGTTCTCTCAAGAATACAGATTTGAACCATGATACTACCCCCTTTAAAGCACTTCAGTGGCACCCATTTCTCTCAGGATCGAAGATCAAGCCCTGTCCTTCATAAGCAGAGTTTGGTATACTTCTGTAACCAAACTTTGCTCCTTTTTCTTATTGCTGACCACCTTGTAGGCATACTGAGTTTTTGTCACTCTTAGGACCCACCAAATTCCTTCCCAACTGGGGGTCTTCACACACATTGACCTTTTTAAATGGCAACATTTAAAACTGTTATTTTAAACACCTAAAACTATTTTCCTCCATATCCTCCCTCCCCCCACTATTCACCTGGCAGATTTCTGGCCACCTACACTACACGTGAGAGCCCACTTATTCAAGGAGGGCTTCTCTGACCACCCAGTCTAAATTAGGTCCCCTCATTATATGACATGATACCCTATATTTTCTTGATAGCATTACCATAATCTAGAACTTAATGTTTACTTGCTTGACTATTTAAGTTCTACAGTGGAACGAGTGCTTTATCATGACAGTCTGTTTTGTTCATTACTATGTATATTGTGTCAACCACAGTGCCTAGAATGTATTATGTTTTCAAAAAATAATTGTTGAAGTAATGAATGAGTGCATCATAGATGTTCAGAGACCGAAGAAAATTAAGACAAAGAAAGATGATTTTCCTTATTAAGACCTTTAGTGTACCATGCATACTGCCACACAACTATCTAATGGTATTGTTCTAAGCATTATGGGAGACCCAGAGATGAATCCTGTGGTTGGAAAAGACAGATATGTAAGCAAAGATATATAATAATTGGCAGAATGAAGTGAGTTGTTTGACAGAGGCACAACATCCAGGAGGAATAACTGATTTTGTTTTATAGATCCAGGCAAGATTGGCCAACAAAGAAACCTTTAAACTGGGCCTGAAACCTATACAGGATTTCTAGTAGTAGAATGTAGTGAACATTAAAGTTTCTGACTTCCGTTATATTTCCTTTCTATTCTGTTAGGTGAGAGGCTAATTAGGGAAAAACAAAACACAACAAAAGTCTTTAGCCCACCAACCATAGCTGATTGGATTTGAATTGATATACTGACCTAAGATAGTCAGTCAAACTCTCTTCCTGGGATTTATAGTTGAGACTTCAAACTTCCTGGTGGCTAGCGGCAGATGCTGGACCTGTTAAACTAAAGTTTAAGATGACTGTACTGTTTTCCTGTATTCACAGAGAGACAAGGAAGGCTGGTCTAGGTGTAAAGAGAAGAGGGAAGAATATGTAAGAGGCAAGATTGAAAGAAAAAGAAACAGGGGCGCCTGGGTGGCTCAGCGGGTTAAGCCTCTGCCTTTGGCTCAGGTCATGATCTCAGGGTCCTGGGATCAAGCCCTGCGTCGGGCTCTTTGCTTGGCAGGGAGCCTGCTTCCCCTCTCTCTCTGCCTATCTCTCTGCCTACTTGTGATCTCTCTCTCTCTGTCAAATAAATAAATAAAATTTAAAAAAAAAGAAAGAAAAAGAAACAAAGAGAAGAGAAGAGACTGACTGCTATGGTTCTCTGTGATTTTCCAGATTCCATTTCTATTGCCTGGTGAGTCCCTACTTTATCTCCTTTAATAAGCTAGAGTTAATATGTTTCTATTATTCCAACTATAGGGAGCTTTAATGAAGACAGATGAAAAAGTGAGGAAGGAAATTACAAACACAGGAAAAACTGATTATCTTCATGTTTTCCTATTTCGCTGATCCCATTTTTGAATACCAGGAAGATGAATACGTTATTGACAGAAATCTGGTGACTTAAATAGAAATTATGGAAAGATAAAAATTTAAATCCAAAATAACATGTGACTTACATTTCCTAGTAGAAATCAGTATGAAAAGGTGGAGAAAGCACTGGAATTGAGGTCATACCTGCCAGCTGGGTTGCAGTCTTTGCTTTGCTATTGACTGGTTATATAATGCTCATAAGTTACTTGATGTCTCTAGGCCTCAGCTGATAAAAGACAAATGTATGTGATAACTATGGGCCCATCTAATTTGAAAGACATAACAGATAGCAACCAAAAGCATTTTCACTCTCTGGCAATTTCTAGTTTCTCTATTTTCTTTTGTACTCTGAAATTGAGTGCTTGCCCTGATTTCAGGTCTTGTTAGGGGCTGAGACACCAACATGCATAATGCATGGCTCCTTTCCTAGAAGATATCACAGGAAGAAATAAATGCCATTAAGAGACACATAACAATGAACTACTATACAAAAAGAGATTTTTACAATGATATGGACAACATTCCAAAGAATTATTTTATTTTGCTTGGGCTCAGGATGTTTGGTGTGAAAGGCTTTAGAGAGGAGGCAACATTTGAACTAGACCATAAGAGAGGGGCTTTACCACGCTGAGAAAAAGATGTGGGTATGTGCCATTTATCAAGTCACACCCCCTGGATCTAAACTCACCCTTCATTGCCTGCTCACCCTTCATTGTCTATACCAATGGAGATGGTCTCTTTTGTAATTTTCCTTTGCCAGCTAGAAGGATGTTAAGCTTTGTCATTTGTGGGTGCTGGAGAGAAACTGCAAGAGGAGAACGTTTTGCTTCCTAGTTTCAGGGTGTTTTCTGAATAAGTGCAATCGACTTTCCCAGATTTTGGCTCCTGCAGTGCACGGCAGCCAGCAACACCCAGAAGCCAGCAACACTCAATGGCCAGTGGCTGCCCCCAGGAACCCCCTTAGATCATTGCGGAGCAAAGTGCCTTTGATGAGATATCACCCCATGAATAGCTTTCCTAGTAAGTTCCAGAGAGTGAATTTTCAACAATTCCAACTGGGATTGTTCCAGTGTAGTGCTATGGTGTCTTCTCTGCCACCAGTGAGCCATGGTTATGTCCTCCCTAATGAGGTCTGGATCTCAGCCTCAGGGGGAGGTGGACCTCACTTGTATGCTCTATCTCAGCCCTGGAGAGGATGACTGCTCTTTATGTTGCTATTCCTATATTCATTTGAATTCACTTTACTACTTTTTAGTTAATCTCTCATCATTCCAATCTCCTGTGGTCGTTAATAATTCTTCATGTTAAACTTTTAAACTCCCTGTTCAAATTTCTCTTTCTCATGGGACCCTTCCTGATGCAAGGCAAAAACAGAGAGGCTTCAGAACATGCAGCATATTCAGGAAAGAATGAAGAGAGGAGTCCTAGTGAAGTGCAGCTGGTGGATAGAAGAGCAGGAGAGGTTACTGGCCTGGTAGCCTGGGGCTAGCGGATGAAGAAGCGTGAATGCCATAGTATGAATATCAAGCTGGGTGAACAAAATGGGGTGATCCACTTGGTCCTGGATGTATTCTGATCTGTTTGTTAGCTTCTGCACAGCAAAGAAAATAGTCAACAAAACTAAAAGGCAACCTACAGAATAGGAGAAGATACTTGAAAATGGCACATCAATAAAGGGTTAGTATCCAAGATCTATAAAGAACTTAACAAACTCATCACCCAAAAAACAAATAATCCTATCAAGAAATGGGCAGAAGACATGAACAGACATTTCTGCAAAGAGGACATACAAATGGCCAATAGACACATGAAACACACTTGGCATCAGCGAAATACAAATCAAAGGCACAATGAGATATCACCTCATACAGGTCAGAATGGCTGAAATTAACAGCATGAGAAACAACAAGTGTTGGTGAGGATGTAGAGAAAGGGGAACCCTCTTACACTTTTGGTGGGAATCCAAACTGGTACAGCCTCTCTGGAAAACAGTATGGAGGTTCCTCAAGAAGTTAAAAATAGAGCTACCCTATCACCCAGCAACTGCACTACTAGGTATTTAGTAGACACAATGATACAATTGTAGTGATCCAAAGGAGCACCTGCATCCCAATGTTTATAGCAGCAATGTCCCCAACAGTCAAACTATGGAAAGAGCTGATATATCCACAGACAGACGAATGGATAAAGAAGATGTGGTACATAAGTACGGTGGAATATTATTCAGCCATCAAAAAGGATGAATACTTACCATTTACATCAATGTGGATGAAAGTGGAAGGATTTTTGCAGAGTGAAATAAGTCAGTCAGAGAAAAGACAATTATCATATGGTTTCACTCATATGTGGAATATAAGAAACAGCACAGAGGATCATAGGAGAAGGGGGGGAAACAGAATGGGAAAAAATCAGAGAGAGAGACAAACTACAAGAGACTCTTAACTATAGGAAACAAACTGAAGGTTGCTGGAGGGGATAGGGTAATTGGGTGATGGGCATTAAGGAGGGTACGTGATATGATGGGCACTGGGTATTATATGCAACCGAGGAATTATTGAGAACTACATCTGAAGCTAATAATGTACTATATGTTGGCTAATTGAACTTAAATTTAAAAGAAGAAATAAAAAAACAAAAGAGTATAAAGATGGGAGTGACAGATTTGCTTCTGTGTTTTAGATGAAGTAACCGAAAGCAGTGTGGAGGATGAATTATAGAGAGCAGAGTCTGGTGGCAAGGTGATCCTTTTTTTTTTTTTTTTTTTTTTGCAGGAAAGGTATTATTACAATCCATGAAACATGAGAAGAGACTGAATGAAAGCCCTGACAGTGACAGAAAGAGAGAGAGAGGGAAGAACCCAAAGAATACAGAATTGACAAAACTTGATGACCACTTTGATGGGGAGATGTAGAATATTTTTTCTTGCTGAATTTCTAGAATTGAGATTTCCCATTTGGGATGACTAAAGGGATGGTGATTCTATAACTGAGACAGTAAGTTACTAGGACCAACAGGTTTAGGGGAGCATGAAAGAAATACTTTTCTGTTTGTTTGGTTTATACTGATATTAAAGAGATTATTATATTTGAGACTAGGGGAAAAAAAACGGTTATTACTCCAGCTGCTTCAAAGATACAACTGGTTCTGTGTTCAGCTGAGTAGTTATTGACCCAGTTTCTAAAGGTTTAAAAGATTGAAGTGAGGTTTCTCCCCTGAAGTAAGTCTGTTCCTTGAACCTATTTTCCCCATGAATTTGCTGCTTTGGATTGCTCTGTAGGGTTTTGGAATTTCTTCTTCAAACATCTTACAGATGATAAACCCCTAAAATATAGAAGACAGTAAGCACTTTTATATTTTAACAGTGCAGAATAAACAGGAGAGTGCCAACAAATAAAGGGTCCGCACTAATACCCCTTCTCAGCTAAATATGCAGGCTTTGGATCTTGTCTCACATCACTTACAATAAGCAGTTCTCTGGGGTGTATTCATTCAGCTAGCTGTCTGCCTTTCCAGAAGGCTATGTTCATTCCCTGAGTACCCTGGCAATGACCGGATAAACCACGGTAGCCTTTAGGGGATCGAAGATCTGGAGGAGAGTGCTCAGCGAGAACAGTGGGTGTGCACAGGCTGCCACAGAGGACGCTGGAATGCTGCACTCGCAGGGCTGACAAATCCACTTGTGCCGCCCAGGGGTGGGGAGGGGTGCTGGATGCAGCCGGTTCCCTGGTTCCTGCAGGTGGGCAACTGACAGGCAAGCAAAGAAGCCTTGAGAAACTGGCGTAGGGTATGAGCATCAGGCAGTTATGGAACTTCAAGCCAGCAGCTGCCTCTGGAACATACCAATGTGGGGTGTGTGGAGCTTCCTTAGAATGCCATTTTCTGTGATGCATCAGGAATGTATAAGCATGCGGCTTCTGGTACATTAATATGATTTCACTTCAGAAAAGTAAAAACTGTAGTAAGTTGTACGAGAATGGCTTAACATTCTTGTATTTAGCTGCTTAATTATTTAGCTCTTAATTCTTATAAAAAGCATATAGGTGCATGTACACAGACACACACAAACTTGGGGGAAAAACACAAACTTTAAAGTGGTAATTATTAAAGACAGCAAAAGATTTACCCTCCTGTAATGAGGTGAACATGATCCTAACGTGTGTTATCTTTTCTCTGCAAAATAGAATGAAAACAAGTGATTTATAATGTGCTTGAGTTCACTGTTCATTAAGATGGGAGTGGTGTGTTACCAATCTGATTACTTTTTTTGCTTAGTGCTGTCTGTGCAATCAGTTTTGCCTCTGTGTGTGAGTATGTGTGTGTATAGGCATGACTAAAAGTGGGGTGCAATAAATTTTTCTAGTGGCCAGAGCAAAACATTTTAAGACTATTTTTTTTAAAGACTGCATAAGGTGGTTTGAATTAAGCTGTGCTTTTGCCATCCCTCTTCCCTGAGACTTCAATTGCTGAAGGCCACACCTAGAATTCCAATGAAAGGAATGTGAGGAAGAATTCAGTGTAGGCCCATCTCACCTAGGTTATCAGTTCACAGAGAGCTACTCCCTTGTTTTATTTTGACAGTTGTGATTTCTTGCTCTATCATGATACCATGCCATTTTTGTTATTTCTTGAAACACTTACTTTAGAGGACATAATTTAGATGTTGAATGGAGGGTCCCTGGCATCTTTGGCCCCATTCCCATATACCTCAGATTTTTGGGGGGTAACACCCTCATTCTCAATCTGAATAGCTTCTGTGGAACAGGAAACCTAGACACAACCCACTCTATCCCCTTGGAAATCCAAAGGCCAAGATTTTTCTCTAATTCCCTGATAACACCAAAGATTAAACCCTGCCAGACTCGGAGCTTGCTTCTAGGACTGTGGATGAATGTAGAGCAAGGAACACAGGGGCCAGAAATGTATGTAACATACTTTCACCTCTGTGGTGATGTATAGGGCAGACTACTCTTGCCATGTGACGTTTTATGTGTTTTTCTGCTACTTGTCTCCCAGAACTGCCCTGGTCCACTCATTCCCAAGTCTGATCTTCTGAGAACTGTCATAAATTTATATAGTCCAAAGCAACATGTGTACTAGTAATCTACTGTTGCATAACTAGTTACTCTAAAACTCAGTAGCTTAGAATAGCAATCCTCTATGATCTCCATATCTGTGGGTCTGGAAACAGAGCAAGTGTATTTGTTTCCTAGGACTGCTGTAATAAAATACAACAAGCTGGTGGCTTACAACAACAGAAATGTATTCTCTCATAGTTCTGGAAGCTAGACATCCAAGATCAAGGTGTTGGCAGGGCGATGCTTCATTTAAAACCTAAAGAGAAAGGGTGTCTGGCTGGCTCAGTCGGTTAAGCTTCCAACTCTTGGTTTTGGCTCAGGTCACGATCTCATGGGTCCTGCGATCAAGTCCCATGTTGGGCTCTGTACTCAGCTTGAAGATTCTCTCTCTCCCTCTTCCTCTACCCCTCCCCCCTCCATGCTCACTGTCTTTCTCTCCTTCTCTCAAATAAATAAGTAAATCTTAAAAAAAAAATCTAAGGACTCCTTTTTGCCTTTTTCCTGGCTTCTGGTGGTTGCTGGCAATCTCTGGGGTTCTTTGGCTTCCAGGGGCATCACTCCTTGTCTCTGCCTTAGTCCTCACGTGTCATTCTCTCTGTGTCATTCTGTCTTTACAGAGCATCTTTTCATAAGGATACCAGCCCTATTGGATGAGAGGCCCGCCTTACTTCAATTGGATTTCATCTTAACTGGTTATATCTGCAATGACCCTATTTCTAAATAAGGTCACCTTCTGAGACATTGGGGGTTGGGATTTAAATTTTTTGCAGGGAACACAATTCAACCCATAAGAGCAAGTGGTAAGAAAATGAAAGGACCTAAGACAGAAGTCACAGTCTTTGGGTAACTTAGTCTCAGGACTGAAATCCTATCATGTCAGCTGCATTCTATATACTAAATGCAGGTCAATGAATTCAGCCCCCACTCAGGGAACAGGATTACAGGGACATGAATACCAGGAGCTGAAGATCACTGGAGGCCATCTCGGAGCCTGACTACATGGTTTTGGTTTTGTTTTCAACTTCTATAAAAATGGTATTTTATTGTATACATCTTTTGAGACTTGAGATTTTTATTCATTCAATATATTATTTCTAAGATTCACCTATGTTTTATGTGTACTTATAATTAACTGGTTATAAGCAAGTTGTGTTTGTTATTGTTATTGATTATAAATAAACTGTCCACCTACTACTGATGGACATTTAGATTGTTTCCAATATTCTGAAAATCTTTGTTCTTAACAACATTCTTAACATTAGCATAATTATTTATTACTTTTACTCCACTACATATAAAATTCTATCAAAACTAGTAAAAGTTTAATATTTCTTTATAGGTCTGCTTGTTCACAGAACTGATTCTCTCAAGGAACTGCATTCCCAAGACATGTAAAATAACTCTCCCTCAGATGGCTTAGTTCATTTAGAACTTAGATGGCTAAGTTCATTTATTTCCATTTGTCTTCAGTTTTCAGGGTTTGCTTTTTTCTTTATCATTTATATTATTTTTGGAAGATGTCAACATTTTTACAATTCCAAAGCTGAATTACACACAGCAAGGTATAGTAAGAGAAGTCTTCCTTCTATTCTGATTACTCGCCTTTACCCTCCCCTGCCCTTACAGGTAACCATTTTAGTTTGGGTTTCACTAGTTGGAAAACCCTTTGCAAAGTTTTCTCACATGTTCTGTTGTCCCTGTTTTTATTCAGTGGTATCTTCTGATAAACTCTTGATAAGGTTTCCAATTATACTGATATCAGATTTATCAATCTTATCATTTATGGTTAGTACCTCTTTTGTTCTGTGTAAGAAATGCTTGTCTGCTCCAAAGCAGTGCAGATATTAAACCTGTAGATGAATGAAACCAAGAGGCTTCACTACAGTCCTTCACTTCAGTCCTTGAGTTAAAGGAATTTTAAAGAATACAAATTCAGAGAGAAGGAAAGCAGTGCTCAGAATGATGGCCAGAAATGTAAGAATAAATAATAGCAAATAAAATGGCCAATAGATATGTAACCTTAACAAACATTGCTATATAAAACATGAATAATATCTAGTTTGTAGGGTAAAAATGAAAACTAAAATAATGAAAAGAATATCATATGAACATACAGGGAGTTGATCAGCTTTATACTATCCTAAGATCTTTATATTGTGGCATAGGGACTAAAACCCTATTTAACTTTTGACTTTGTTGAATTTAATATTTAAAAAAGGCTGAAAAATAAAATGTGAATTTCAACAATTTTTTGAAGCCCTAAAATAAAACAAAGTATGTACTCTAACAACAGTGGAAGATTTGAAAATCAAGCAGTACACTTTTAAATAACCCACTGGGCAAAGAAAAAAATCACACTGAAATATTTTGAGCTGAATAAAATAAAAATATGACATCAGGACATGCAGAGGAAAACTGATAGACGAAAATAAATTAAGCCTCCATCTCAAGGAGTCAGGAAAAGAACAGAAAAACAATTGCCCTCCTCACAAAAATTAAAACTAAAGACCAGACTAACAACAACAAAACCCCCCACAAAAAACAGAAGACAGAAAATAATGAAGATAAAAGTATAAACTGATGAAATAAAAACAAGTGTATGTTAGAGTACAAAAGAGTAAGTATTTGGTTCTTTACGAAGATTAATAATCTTTTTAGTACATCTAATAATACATAAAATGATCATTTTAATACATCTCTTGTTTTGTTTAGGCATAACTATTTATTTGTTTTAGTAGTTGCTCTAAGAGTTGTAACATATAAAGTTTTTATAATCTACTTAGAGCTAGTAATTGTAATGCTTTGGGAAGAAATGTAGAAAATAGCAGTCTTTTTAAAAGATTTTTAATTTATTTTTGTTTGAGAGAGACAGAGAGCGAGCGAGCAAGCACAAGCAGGGGGAGGGGCAGAGAAAGAGGGAGAAACAGGGATTCCAGACAAGGGAGGCTCAATCCCAGGATGCTGGGATTATGACCTGAGCTGAAGGCAGATGCTTAACCAATTGAGCCACCTATGCACCCTGAAAATTTGTAGTCTTAAGGGACCATTTTCTCCCACCCTTGTTTATGTTATAGTTGTCCTGCATGCATTATTTAATACACAAAATAATTTTTATGATTACACTTTAATTAGTTCCATGTATGTTAAAGAAGTTAAAAGAAAAATATTCTTTTCTATTTTGCAGACATTTAGCACTTCCAATGTTCTTCATTCCTTCCTGATGTTCCAAATGTCCATCATTTTCTTTCAAGCATGGAATTTCTAACATTTTCTATAGCACAACTTTGCTGGTCACTGTCACTCTATGTGTGTGCATGTTGAGTATGTGCACTTACTTTCATATGAAAATGTCTTTGTTTAACCATTATTCTTAAAGAATATTATCACTTAATAAAGAACTTTGGATTGCCATTATTTTCCCACTTGTCACTTTAAAGATATTTATTTCACTTTCTTCTGGCTTCCATAGTTTTTTATAAGAAGTCAGGAAGTTTTCAAATAGTTGTTTCTCTGCATCTAGAGTGTTATTTTTCTCTGGTGACTTTCAAGATGTTCTCCTTGCCTTTAGCTTTCAGCAGGTTGATAATCTTATGCTGGGGCATAGTTTTCTTTGTATTTTTCCCTGCTTGTGATTTGTTGAATTGCTTAATCTGTAAATCTGTTTCTCCCCCACTTTGGAAAAATTTTAGTTATTCTTCAAATATTTGTTCTGTCACATTCTTTTTCTTCTGTGACTCCAATCACACATATATTAGATCACCAGTTAATATCTCACAATCACTGAAGCTCTCTAATTTTCTTTTTTTAAATGTTTCTCTCTGTACTCTTTGGGTTGAACATTTTCTATTAACATATCTTCATATTCACTAACTCTTTCTTCTGTCATCCTCATTCTGTTACTAATTCAATCCAGTTAATATTTTATTTCAGATATTGTTTTTCAAGTTCTATAGTTTCCACTTTTAATATTTTTTTCTTTTTCTCTGCAGAGATTGCTTCATTACAAGCATATTTTCTTCATTGAACACAGTGATAAGGCTGTTTGATACCTTGCTTAATAATTCCAAAATGTGGATCATCTCAGGATTATCTTTCTTTTTTGAGAATGGATTATACTTCCCTACATAATCTGATGTCAAATAATTTTAGATTATGCATAGACATTGTGACTTTTATGGGGACTTTGGGTTGTGTTATATATTCTTCCACGTAATATTGAGGTTTTTGTCTTAGTGGGCAATTAACTTGTTAGGTCCCAAACTATGAACTTTATTTTGTAGATGAAAACTCAAATATCAGTTCATTAAAAACAAAACTTTAGTTAGACTGCTTTCAATCTGTCTTGTGCATGCATAGTTCATTGGGTAGTCAGGTAACTGAGTAAATTTCTAAACAGAATTTGAAACCACCTCTTTAGAGCTCTCCTTTCTGAGATTTCCTCCTCCCTTCTAAGATTTCTTTTTGCCCCATACTCTATCCTCTGAACCTTCAGGCAAGAAAGACTGCATGGTTTTCCAACAGTATTTCAATGCTAAATACCATAAAAACAGGCAACTTACTTCTTGTGATCCATTCTTCCAAATTTCAATTTCCCTCCAGAGTCTGTTTTGTACCCCTCTATAGTGCTTCTAGGTCATATTTTAAAAACTATTTTGTCTAGGACTTGAAGTGTTACCTTTAATAGGGTCAAGTAATATAGAAACTTATTCAACCATCTCAGGATATCACCTCATGTATTCTTCAACTGAGATACTGAGCAAAACTTTTGACAATATTCTGACATCAGATTATACAATTCAATAGAAGACTGATATTCTTATGAACTAAGAAGTTCAACAATAATTGGATCATCCACTGGTCTTTTCTTTTTCTTTTTTTTTTAAGTTTGGGATTTGTTATTTTGTACTTTTTCCTCTTTTCTACAACCCTGGGCAATAGGAAGGCTGTCACCAACCACCTTTTGGGTTTTCCATACCCTGGAGATGGGAACCAAGACAATTTGATATGTGTTTGAAAATAGAGTGAAAAATATTATGATCAAAGTCCTAAATGAATGCAGTATGTGAAATTAAATAAAATAAATTTATGCCAACTAAGGTACTTAATTTTTCTCTTACTGATTCCAACTATATTCTGGACTTTTGTGCTATATCAGATAAAAGAACCCAGGATAAATAGAGAATATTTAAGTTAACTAAGTTTGACCTTATTGACAAGTACATTTTTTTCTCTAAGTTCTATGTTTACTTTCTTTCCCAGAGAGAAGCTTCTTCAATTATAAAGGCCTACCTCCTGAACCTACCTAACTGTATTAACCTAGTAGTTTTACTGTTAGAAGGAAAGACAAAAGAAAAAAAAGAAAGCTAGAAATATTTGCCACAAACTCTCCTTAGTCTGTTCTTATTGAAATGTATTCTTGAATAAATTTTATTTAAAATCTAAGATGATAAGAGTTTACTGAGCTTTGCAGTGGCACATAATAAAAACACAAATGAAACCCCCAAATCCTTTACTACTAACAGTACTGTTGTCAAAACTGTTCTACAATAACAGCAAGTTTTTAGGGGAAAATGTATTCCCAGCAGTGGGCTAGTATTTTCCACAGGAAATAGTGGTTCAGGACTCATACTAATTTTGTCCATGGGAATTTAAAACAAGACACATTTTCGTGGTTTAGGTTACACATAGTCATTTTGGGAGCCAAAAACACTACTTTAATATCCCCCAAAGAACTGTGATTTGAAAGTATCTTTTTTTCTCAGGGCAGATACAGTTGTGAAAAGAGTATTGCTTTTTTTAAAGAAGTGAAAATTCTAACTAAAATGAACATGAACACACCGAGTTCCTTTAGAACTGTTCTAAAAGGAAATACTCTATTTTAATTAATCTTTCGTATAAATTATTTTACTGCTATTCTTTGGTGAAGCTGAGTGTTTATGTGATTTTGGAATAATAAATACCTATGATAAATGAGAGCTGTTATACATTATTTCCTTAAGAAGCTGAATGTCTTTGAACAGTAGAGTTTAAAAAAAAAGTAGGTTTCTAAAACAATTCCAAGCTTTTATGTTTTCGGAATCCTGTCCATAATTTTCTTGACAGTTATAATAAAAATATCATTAATATTTCAGCTTAATGATACAGTGCTCTGGAACAGAATTACAATAGAATAAAATTCCATCTGAAGAGCTGTACTACACCCCATAATCATGCTAAATGAATTCATTATGATTAGTTTTATGAGCTTTAGATATGAAATTAGAGTTTGGGTCATGTTAGAAAAAGAAAGCATTTTTTTTCTTTTAAAATATTATTCATTTCTGCTATTGTTATCACTTCTAGGTTCATTTCAGAAAATTCTGAATTGTTATCACAGCGATGGTGTGAACATGTTTTCTAGTTTCTTCTCAGGGAAGGTATTAGAATAAAGAGATTTTGGAATTAATTTCGTAAGCAGTTTGTAATTAATCTGGTAAGTAATTTATAAGTAATCTTGTAAATAAGTAATGTCCCAGAATCTCTGTCACTTGCTGTTCTAATGAAACTACAAAATTCAGATGGGTCTTATCTCAATACTATTTTCCACAGTATGTTTCACTTCTCTTAATCCCTTCTATTGCAGTGCATATCAGGAAAGTCAGAATAAAAGGATCTATTTCATGCATGGAGAAGTCAAGAGACAATTAGCAGGTCTGGAACTTTTTGTATGCACCCAAGTCAATGGTCCAGCTCAATGGAGACCAACAACTATGACCCACTCCACTCCCTACCCAGCAGACAGATAATTTTCTAGATTATACAAGTTGAGGAGAAGGTAAGATGGTGTTGGTTGAGGCAGCAGAAGTAACAGAAATATAGATAAAGAAATCAAAATAAGACTGGTTGACAACATCATGATAAAATCCTGCCACATATATACCTTTGACAGTTGTCAAATATTCAAAGCCACCTGCTGGCTCTGGTAGAAGTGAGTGTATATGTATGTATGCATGTATGTGTTTGATGTTTTGAATCACTTTATGCCATATTGAATTTATTTACAGAGGGTCTAAAATATATCAAAAGCTTCCACAACCTCTACACTGACTTTAAAAACATTAACCGTGTGCCTACCATTGCAATGCATAGTGTGAGGAGTAAGGAGTCAAACACATATTTATATTTGGGTACTTAAATGATGGGTACTATTCCAAGTAGGAATTCCTAAAGACACCTTCCTATGAGGTAGTGTGATTATTAGCATCCCTCCTTCATAGATGAGAAAACCAAGTCACAGCATACCTGACCTGGCGTTAAGAAACTGCTTAGGCATAGCCCACATTCTCTCTCTCTAAGGTAGATGTACTCAACCACTACTTAGATGCAGCCTAATTCGAGGGTAAGATTCAATCACCTCTGTAAAGAATCCCACAGCTGAACCAAGTGGGAAACATGCTTTGCTACGTGACGGGAGCCATGGATACTATTTGTCTCTGGGCTAGAACTTCGGCCTGTGTAATCCCACCGAACCGCGCTGCACGGACCTGTCTGTATTCCCCACCGCACTGGCTGCTCCTTGAGGGCAGGGGTTATATCCGGTGCACTATTGTGCCTCTCGTACCTGCAAAAGGAATAAACATTCCAATATTTATCTGGAGTTAGAGACCTGGCATCCAATACTTTTCCTAGTTGCGTGGGCATGCTACAGAATTTCTTGTTTTTCTTTATCTCTCTAAAATGAGGTAATGCAAATCTCATTGGTTTGTAACGAACAGTAAACAAGGTATATAAAATGCTTGTTACATATACAATGTTCAATAAAAAAGCAAAAAGCCCCAACTGTTGGCTGCCTCATGAGGATAAATTATTCAACAAATACTTATTTACTGACTAATACTATATAATACCTATTTTTTTGTGTGTTGTCTGGAGAGGTGTAAGCGTGGGTATAATGACATTTTCTTTCTCTCTTCTTTGTGTCTCCCCCAGAGGTTGGGGTGGTCTTCAAACAATCATTAAATTCTTTTAAATTCAAAACCACGACTTTGGTGACCTTTTTACACATAGGAAGAGGTAATGACCTGGGCATAGTCATTGTGCATTGCAGAGACATTATAAAAGCATAGGAAAAACCAGGATGCTCTGCCCTTTTAACCACTTTTTCATCATTCCCTTACAATATATAGCCTTTTCTCTGTTTTTGTTTTTTTTTCACACTGCTCTCCCAGTCTTAGGAGGACCTGGCCCTGGACAGAGCTATGTGTCTTTGCTTCACCACAGGTGGTTTGCCTTCTCAGTTGCACACAGGTTCATAGCAGACCACAGCCCTAAAAATAATAGCTACTATTTACTGAGACCTTTTATAATGGTAGGTCCTACGCTAAGCAATTTTAAATGCAGTTTTTCATTTAATCTTTACCATATTTATTAGTTACTAGTCTTATTTTTGTTTTAAAGGTGAAGGAAACTAGTTTGCCTGCTTGCTTATTCAAGGTCAAAAAGCTGCTAAGTGGTGGAGCTTCTACTTTTCCTAAGTCTGCCATACGCACCATTTTCATTACTGCTCAATGTGAGGGTGTTATCTTCTATCAGTGTTTAGATGATGGAAAATGGGTCAGTTGAGAAGATGCATTTTGAAGACAGAGAAAGGAGGCATAATGAAACCTTTATAAAGCATTCAAGATTTGCTTCTGCTCATGCAAATCAATATACAAAAGGAAGAATCAGAAACTTCAGGAATAAATAATTAACTAAAAATGATTTTAACTGTTCTTTCAACTCCAAAAGAAGTTTCTCCTTTCAACTCCAAATGAAGCCATTCCTAATATTTATAGATAACCTGACCTTAAATAACCTCATCAATGTGCTCAGGAAAAAAGGAAGATCTTTATATCTTTACATAAGGGAGTTGAATTTAATTAAAAATAATGAAGGAGACCTGAAAAGTTATGACAAGGAGCATAATTTCTGGAATAAAGCAATATACATTTTGACAAATATATCCTATTCTGTTGCTTATTTTTCAATAATTTTAAATTTTTAAAAATGGGTTTAGATTTACAGAATTATTGCAAAGCTAGTACAGAGTTCCTATAAAATCTGTGTCTAGTTCTATTAATATTTTATATGAGTGTAATACATGTGATCTAATGAACCAATATTGGTAATTATTCACATTTTCTCGTTTTTTTCCTAATGTCATTTTTCTGTTCCAGAATCCCATCCAGGATACATTACATTTAGTTGTCATGACTCCTTAGGATCCTCTTGATTGTGAGCAGTTTCTAAGATTTTCCTTGTTTTTAATTATCTTAACGACTTTGAAGAGCAGTGGTCAGGTATTTTGTAAAATGTTCTTCAACTGGAATTTTTCTGATGTTTTTTCTTACATTTAGTTGGAGATATTTTAAAAGTATGTCAACATAAACTAGTCAGCAGTAATAAGGTCTGTGGTATCTAAAAGTCATAAACTGTCTAGGAAATGGAATGACTTTTTAGTTAAAGGATAAGGGATTTATTTGACAGAGAAAGAGAAAGAGATCACAAGTAGGCAGAGAGAGAAATGGAAGCAGGCTCCCCGCTGAGCAGAGAGAGAGGCCCATGCGGGGCTCGATCCCAGGACCCTGAGACCATGACCTGAGCCGAAGGCAGAGGCCCACCCCGCCGAGCCACCCAGGCGCCCCAAGGATAAGGGATTTAACCTTCTTTAGAACCTTATTCAAAGCTATCAGGTTAATGTAATGGATTGAGAAGAATGGCTGTTTAAAATGCTGGCACTCACAGGTAGGTCATGGGGAGAGAGGGAATGTAGGCATGCACATAGGTATATAGGGATGTTTAAGGAGACTGAACTGGGGCTGAGCAGTACAAAGTAACTAGAGTACCCAGACAGTGAATAAACACTTGTTGTCCGGAATAGCACTGTGATTTCATAGTGTTTTTTTAATCAGGGCTTCCAATAAAATGGGGATATTTATCTGCAGAATCTAGGCCCCTGAGAGGGAGGTCAGGGGCCGGAATTTTTCCTTGCTATCTTGTTGCTATTTGCAACAAGACTTCTATCCTGGTAGAAGCAGCAAATGTAATTGGGAAATCAAGACAGAGACCTTATCATAGGGTCTATACAAACATGGAAGGGATTAGGGATGGATGTGAAAGTCCGGAGGCACAAGGGTGCAAATCATGCCTTAGGAGAGCCAGACTCTCAGTTTAAGGGCAGCTGGGTACATGACACACTCCACCTACCTGTAATATACTGCCAAGCCAAGTCAGCATTAATTGGTTACCTGAGTGGAGGAGACCTGCCAGTTTATGGTGTCAGGTACCTTCAGATGTTCTGGACAAGGGATGACAACATCTGATTTATAAGGAGTTACCTGCAGGATGGCTCTGGGGACTTAAGGATGATCTACCCTTTGCCTGTATAGTCTCATTTTCTGTCCCTTTCTAAGAGTAGATTTGATTTGGTGAATGAGAAACTTTTACTTTCCTTTTCAATACCAGTGGGCCTCCACTGGTTGTATTCCAGGCTCCTTGTAGAGAACTGGGGAAGTTTTAGATGGATACTAATGAATTTCTCAGCCTGTCCACTTGTCACTCACCAAACTGCACTCAGTAATTTAGCCATTGCTTAGGACTTGTGCACCCTTTTATTCCCCATTCTTTTTCTCAGCTTTCTGCCTTCGCACATTGCATTTCTGCCACCTTATACGTACAGATTCCTTTCTGTTCTTCCTAATTACATTGATGTCCCTATTTCTAATTTTTCTCTATTCAGTCTATTTTCTCACAGCAGGCAATACAATCTTTTGAAAAATAGATATATCATGGCACCCTTTGTTTAAACTCACCAACTTCCCACTAAGAATAAAATCAAAGACTTTACCATGACCATTAGGGTCCTCTATTATCCCTGAGCTCCCATCCCTCCCAACTTGTCTCCAACCCCAACTGCCTGCACCCAGGCTCCAGGCATACCTGCCTCCTTTCAGAATCTGGAGCACACCAGGACTCTTCTGGCTTTAAGTCCTTTTGTACTTCCCTCAGCCTGGAACATTCTTCTCCCTATCTTTTTAGCCTGAGTCTGTTCATGTTATTCACATGTTAGGCAAAAGTCACATACTCAGAGAGCCCTTCCTTTGGCTATTCTCTGTAATGTTCCTTGTTTCTCGTTGTATTTTCTTCATGGCCCCCATCACTCTCTTGAATGGCTATACATTATAGAGCTTAACCATTTAGCATGCTGGCCCTGGAGCCTGCCTGAAATTCTACCCTAGCTCACACCCTTGTCAGCTGGGCTGGGTGATCTCCAGGGAGCCACTTAACTTTGCTGTGCCTAATTTAATTCTCTGTTGTGGTTGTAAAGATGAGATTCCTTAACTCATGTAAAGGATCTGTAGCCAACAAAGCATCAAGCTGTCAAGAGTTGAGCTGAAGAGAGCTCAGTTGCCAGGTGTTTGGGTGGTTGGCTAAGATAGCCAAAATGAAAGTAACAATCAAAACTGTGACACTATAAGAAAGAGACTAAAAATGGCAGTTTCCCTTTGTTCCATTTTCTCTCAAGAGACTAAAAATGGCAGTGCCTCTTTGTTTTCTCACACAGAATAGCGTCAGATGGAGCAGAAGTACCAGAACAGAGGGAGGGGCAGGAGAGGGTCATCTCACTAAGGAGGGAGCAGGGAAAGAGGGAAGGGAAGTACTGAAGATGGAGTCAGTGAAGAAAAGTGTCTTCAAGGCCCCCAAATAAGGTGATCTCAGTAGAGACATCTAAAAGAGTTGGCTATAAGTACCTCAATAAGCAGGCCATGGAATGGAGGCTCCTTGGCTAGGAATGCAGATATACACAGAGCCTGAATCCTTGACTACAACTCCATGTAGAGAATGCAAGGCAGTATCTCTGTACCAAGTCTGGTGTCCAGAGGGCAGCTTACCCCCATGGAGCCTGCTGGGTAACTGTCTGTGGTTAGGTCTGAAAGATCACACATAAGATTTTGGCCTGGAGCTGGACTTCTCAGCCATGTAGATGTCAGTTCTCCTTATTCTAAGTTTTACTGTTTCTTTCTTTTTTTTTTTTAAAGGAAGATAGGGAGGAAAGAGAATGTTTGTTTGTTTTAAAGATTTTTATTTATTTATTTGACAGAGATCACAGTAGACAGAGAGAGAGAGAGAGAGAGGGAAACAGGCTCCCCGCTGAGCAGAGAGCCCAATGCGGGACTTGATCCCAGGACCCTGACCCAGGCACCCCAGTTTTACTGTTTCTTGATTATCTCTTTGATTATCTCAAACCACCACTCTTAATTCGTTGAAAGCTGAAACTATGTCTGTAAAATTCATCCCTTTACCCTAGGGTCTAATGCTAGCTAGTATCTAATGCTGGTGCCCCTAGAGCTCAATAACTATTGAAAACATGGATATACTTATGTACATTCATAAGAAATACTTACTTCTTTAATGTAAGAAGTATCAATAAAAGTAAAATATACAAGAATTGAAAAGTAAAGTCAATTCCATTTCCCAATAGCTAAAATATATGGTAAAATAGCTAGTTATTGTGATCAGGGTGGTTAAGTACTGAGTATTAAATAATTTTAATACAATAGTTAGACTAAGAGTTGAATATACACAAAGAGAATTACTGCCCAAAATAACTTGTTGGGGCGCCTGGGTGGCTCAGTGGATTGAAGCCTCTGCCTTCGGCTCAGGTCATGATCCCAGGGTCCTGGGATCGACCCCCGCATGGGGCTCTCTGCTCAGCGGGGAGTCTGCTTCCCCCTCTCTCTGTCTCTGCCTTCCTTTCTGCCTACTTGTGATACCTGTCAAATAAATAAATCTTTAAAAAAAAAAAAAAGAATTGCATTACCAGTCATTGGTATTTAGTGAGGAAACACAGACAAACTAAGCATCTCGGTGCTCAAAGAGAACTCAAATAATTTAGGGATACTACAACTTTAAGGATAAAGCTAAAGCTAATCAGGAAGATAAATAGTTTTAATAAAATGTCATAAAAATTGCAATAAATTTAACCTCATGATACCATGTGGTCTCAAAGGAAAGTTTCCCATTCATAAAAATTGTGTTTGTGGTGGGGAGGGGGCTTGGAGGCATGTGTAAATTCCACCAGCTCTATCAGTACCATACATTTAAAATACTTATTTGAAGTTTTCTTATTTTTACATTTATAGTGGGAAGGTAAAAGTAATAATATTATAATTATAATTATAATATTATATATTATATAATATATATAATATATAATTGAATCAGATATTAAAAATATCAAGCAAATGGTAAAGATCACTAAACTTTAGCATTAATCAGATACTCATTGTGCCATATTAGTTCACTATGTACTAACTATAAAAGAAAGTAACAAATTAAAAATGTATATTAAGGGGTGCCTGAGTGGCTCAGTCAGTTAAGTGTCTGACTCTTGATTTCAGCTCAGGTCATAACCTCATGGTTGTGAGATTGAGCCCCACATCAGGCTCTGCACTGAGCATGGAGCCTGCTTAAGATTCTCTCTCTCTCCTTCAACCCATCCACCATACACACACACACACACACACACACACAAATACATATATATGTATATGTATATATATACAAAATGCTGGATATACAGCATTAAAAATAGTAGCTAAAACATGAGTTCTCGGGGATGCCTGGGTGGCTCAGTCAGTTGAGCGGCTGCCTTCGGCTCAGGTCATGATCCCAGCATCCCGGGATCGAGTCCCACATCGGGCTCCTTGCTCAGCAGGGAGCCTGCTTCTCCCTCTGCCTCTGCCTGCCTCTCTGCCTGCCTGTGCTCACTCTCTCGCTCTCTCTCTCTGACAAATAAATAAATAAAATCTTAAAAAAAACAAACAAACCATGAGTTCTCACAGTGAAGGACAATCAGATGTCCCAAAATGGAAGGGTCATAATGGAGAAAATATAGAAAAGGTGAATTTATAGAAATTAGCGTTAAAATATTCCTATTTTACAAAGTAAAAAGAAAGAAGTTCAGTTTCATAGAAATTTAATAGAAATACAGCATATGACCAATGTTGTATATCAAAAAGTAAAATTCAACATTTCCTGCCCAGCAGAATACACTGCTCTTCAATCAGCATCAAAATCACCTCCTCTATCTCCTGCAAAAGTTCCTTCTAAATTCCTCTCAAAATCATCATCAGTAAATCTTGCTCCCATACATTAAAATCAGTTTCTTCTATCTACTAAGAAAGCTAAAAGAAGTAAATTTAGCTCTAAGAAAGTTTTCAAGAAAGCTAAAAAAACTATACCTTGTGGTCTAAACCACAGGGTAACACGTCTTTTTTTTTAAGATTATATTTATTTATTTGACAGACAGAGATCACAAGTAAGCAGAGAGGCAGGCAGAGAGAGAGGAGGAAGCAGGCTCCCTGTTTTATAGAATTTATGTATAGAATTTATGGCTTTTTACCCAAAGCTGGTTATATTTTTCTAAGTAGAAGCTCTTATTGCATTTCACGGGTTAACTCTTGAATTTGATTTGGAATACACACACACACACACACACATGTATATGTATACATATACATGTACACATGCAAACATGTGTACACACGAAACATGTGTACACATGTACACACATACATATACATATGTATACACATATATATTCTCTGTATATATACACTCATATATTCCATGTAAATGGAATTACACATGTATAGAATATATATGTGTATATATGAACATGTTTATACATTATACTTTTTTATACTTATATATTCATACATTATACTTTTTTGGGTATATAGTAGATAGATCAGCAGTCTACATTCTCCATTTAATAATAGAATTGTTCAAGTTGTAGCAGACACATGGTGACCCAGCATGTGACAGATATTTCCAAGTCTGCTTTGCAACTAGGTGAGACTTGTGATAGCATTTAGTATGTGTGTATGTAAGTGATGCCTACAACTCCTAGTGAATCTGCTTAAAGGAGATGAGGCTTTTCTCCTGGACCTTTTTTTCTCCCTTCTCATAGGGTAGAATGGAAACGTGGAGTGGTCGGTTTCTACTTTCCAAGCAAAGACAATGTCCATGATGATGGTGGAGCCACAAGATGGAGGGGCTGTGTTCCTGCATAACCTTGTGGAAGTCAGCTACTCGGACAGCTCTGCACATCTCTGGACTACCATGTGAATGAGAATATCTGTCATATTTAAACCACTGTGTGTTTGAGTATCCTATGTTCTAGAAATTTAACATATAGTAACTATATAATGTATATAGGTAAATATATAATATTTATAACTTATGTATAACAGAATTAATAGATATAATATACAATATAACACATGTAATAATCCTCAATCATAAAATAAGAGTTTTATTTACTGGCTGGCTGGAGGAATGGAATGCAGTTCTAATTCATCTTTTCATTCAGAAACAAAAAGTTGTATTATTCTTGCTAAAGAAGAGATAAATATCTGGTTTAACTTATATCTGCAGTACGGAGTCCAAGACCTTCTATTTTAATCTGTAGGCATTTGTCTCAGTTCCTGTACAATATTTGCTCTAATAGAGTTCAACTCTTGTCTACCAAGACAGAATTTCTAAGTTTGGCTTTACTATTCATGACATGAACAATACTGTAATATGGATATCTACTTCATGTGCAAAGGGAAAATTTTCATAGAGATTTGGTATAATAACTGAAGGTAGGAGAATCAATTTTAAGCTAAGAGGTAAATGAAGATTTGATAATTATATTCTACCATGAACCTTGCTTCTTTTCACTTATCTCTTTTCTTTCCCCCCAAGTTACCTCTTTATAATTCATGTTTGCAGATTGCAATGCATTAGAATTATAGAAAAAGTACAGAAAATTACAAAGTCTATACTAGATGAACTAGAGGTCATAAACTCACTTTAGTTTTAAATAATTAAAAGATCATGGAAGTATTGACTAATTGGCATTTATTTCAGAATCATCTAATCAAAAAGATTTTGATTACAGGAAATATGTGATAAATAATATCATTTAAATGTCCATCACCAGCTGCAAAACATTTTGAGCTCTTGAAGAATACTTGCTATTTTTCTAGAAATTTTCTCAAATATTTTTAATTCTGCATATTTTTCCATAACGTTATTTAAAACCCTAGAAATGGCTACATTATATCTAAAAAAAAAAAGAAAAAGGATTCTGATGACATTTGTCATAGTTATAAAATTATGAAAAATTTGAGTTTTTATCTTTTTAAGTATACTGTACAAAAATATATGTTATGCAGAAAATTATGTCAGATATTTTTCTAGCTTTTAAGTTATTTTGAACTAAGTTGAAATGTCTTCCACTATAAGAAATAAAAAATTGATTTCATGAAATTCCAAATGATCTAGTTTTGTATTCTCACTAGAAAAACCTAGAAGCAATAAATTAAAGATGTTAGCAATTGACTAACTGAAAATTATAGTATTGGTTACTTTAGTATAAATACTAAGAAATAAAAAGGTGAGCTTACTGACATTTCTGTTTTTGTTTATTTATTTTAATCATAGTTTGTAATCACTGAGGCAAAAGAGCCAAACTTTCTTGAAATATAGTCTATGGTAAATGAAATGTAACTATATATTATGACGTGTGGGTGGGCATGTGGGTCTATAGAGAACAAAATCAAAGATTCATATTTATTGTTCAGTTACTGTGTTCTAGTCATTTGTTTTCTCATTCTTCATTCTATATTTTTGTTGAGAGACTGAAGGAGTAGAGGTTTCAAAACTAATTAGTATCTTAAAATTTTGTGTATCTATATTGATATTAAAAATTAATATAAGCAATTCTATAATATATACATATCTATCTTATAGTCAAACGTATTACATTTATGGTCACAAGGCCATTATTTGCTTTATTTCAGCTGTCCCAGGTTACTGAGTAAAGAACTGATGTTAACTTACAACACAGATGATGTACTGGGAGTAATTGAAGGCCAAGTCACTTCACAGACAACTGTATAGAACTGTATAGATGAGTTAACTTCAGTTTGGAAAACAAATTGTAGAACTGGATCCTCATATATAAAACAGTTTGGGGATAGTTCTCACAAAAGAATAAAATAAATGCATACTTAATATATAATATTAAGTCAATAGTAGTCCTTGATATGAAGAAAAAAGTAGCAGCATAAGGCAAAAAATAATTATGTTTCATTACTTTTACATAGGACAGTCAGAGTTTTCTTTGAGAAGTGGAATTTGTACAGAGCCCAGTGAGTTATAAGAATATCTGGGAAAGAAATTTCCCAAGCAAAGGGAGCAGCAAATGCACAGGCCCTGAGGTGGGGGCATGCTTAGAATGGTCAAGAAAAAAACAAAACAAAACAGAAAGGTAGGTGTAGGGCAGCAGAGTAAGCAAGAGGGCAAGGTAGAAAATGGTAAAGAAGTGGTGCATCTGTGCCAGGTACAAAGAGGCATCAGTCCTAGAGGCAGGCGGGCGCTAAAATCCAAATCACATGCCACTAACTAAGCCATGTTTATTAACCAGGCCATGTTTTTTGGAGAGGGGCTAGGTCAGCCTGGAGAAAAAAGCAACCTTTTGGGTGCCTGGGTGTCTCAGTGGGTTGAGTATTTGCCTTTAGCTCGGGTCGTGATGCTGGGGTCCTGGGATCAAGCCCCACGTCTAGCTCCCTGCTCAGCAGGAGTCTGTTTCTCCCTCTCCCTCTGATCCTCTGCTCATGCTCTCTCTCTAAAATAAATAAATAAAATCCTTAAAAAAATCCCCTTCACCTATTTCACGTATCCCCCCTCACTCCTCTGGCAGCCACCAGTTTGTTCTCTGTATTTATGAATGTATTTGTTTTTGTTCATTTGTTTTGCTTTTTAAAGATTCCATATATAAGTGAAATCATCTGGCATCTGTCTTTCTTTGTTTGCCTTATTTCACTTAGCATAATAACCTCTAAATTCATCCATGAAAATTTCCTTTGCACGGAGGTATTTTCTGCTCCTGGGGCTGGGCTGCCCAGTGGAGGAATCTTTTTTTAATTGGTCTGCCTAAAGGATACTTCTTTCAAATTACACAAAAGTGCCATGTAGACTTAGACCTGTAGGGTAGTATGCAGCCTTAAAGAAACATGGAAATGGCAGAATTTGTGCATGTTTATTTTAGAATTCAATACAGCGACAAAAGTATGCAAAGTAAGTGGTGAGAACCAGGCAAAACTAGAATGAGATGCTGGCTTGGTCTTCCACAAGCTGGAATTATGCTGGCCAAGTGAATCCATCTCTCTCTGGCAGTGTTTTCTTATCTAGACAATGGAGACAGAGGCTTCAAGGGAGTGAAATTTACAAAGTGCTTCACCCAGTGCTTTGCCCATGGCAAGACCTTAATGAGTGTGAGCTATCTTTGTTATAATCATCAAGATGTTAAATTTGGTCCTGCGGAAATACAAAGAATGAAACAGACCAAAATAATAATGATGAGATTAGGTGGACAATTTTTAACAAATATTTTTTGAGAGCTTCTCAGGAGCGGGCATTGTTTTAGGTTCTACAGATATGACAATAAGCTAAAGATGAAACACTCCCACTTTCTCAGACCTTTCATTTTAGAGTGCAGAGAAAGACAAATGAATAAACAAACCTATGCTGTGGGGTTGGTTAGTGAATACCCCTATGAAGAAAAATAAAGCCGGTGAAGCAATAAAGACTGATGGTGGGCACAGTCATGGGGCTGAGGGAACTATTTTTATCTAGGATTATCAAGCAAGCACTATGCCTATAAGTGACATTTATGTAGAGTGCTGAATTTAGGGAGTTCCAGGCATTTTAACAGCAAATGCAAAAGCCCTGAGGTGTATTCCTAAAGAGAAGGGATGCCACTGTGGCTGGGCTTGATGCCTGTGGAAAAGGGAAGCAAGTTGATGAGGGCAGTCAGATCAGAGATGTAGTACGATGATTTTTAATTTCTTAATTTCTAACAATATCCTAGAAACCTAGGATGTTAATCATATTATTGATTAGTCTGTTGCTGATTTCATTGTTGACTTTGCTTCTAACAGTTTTCTTCCTAATCAGTTTTCTAATGGTGGGTTTTAACCTCTACCACTTGACCCTGGCAGGGCAGAGTAAATAATTACAGCTCACATTGCTACCTTATAAAATCATCTCTTCTTCAATTTAGAAGAGAACTAAGTGGATATAAATTTTAGTTTCTACTTGCATGTGTCCAAACGTTCCTGAGAACAGGAATTCATTAAGATCCAGGTAAATGTGACACCATCAAGATATGCACATTTTAAAATCTAATTCCTAGAATTACAAGTAAGCTCTGCAAAGCTTTTTCTTACTTTTGTGCTTTCATTATAGGTTGTTTAAGCATATAATTAAAAAATTGAGCAAGTAGAAATGTTAAAAGCTGGTACTCTTCCCTAGATATAATCCCATATCTCTCAATTTCTTTCTCATATCTCCTCTGCTTTGATTGTTTTCTGGAAGTCTATTAACCTCTGTAAATTACAATTTGTCTGTACTTCAAAAAACTATTGCCTTAAAATGTTACATAAAATAAAAAAAATTAAAGGCAATTTGTCATCCTCCAAAAAAGTGTGTGCTATTACATTCTAATGAATTTGGGAATGAATGTCTCTTTCTGCTTCTAGTGACTTTTAATTCTTTGTCGCAACTTTTTATAGTCCCCTTTAGTTTTGTACAGATCATTCAGAGGATGCCAGTCTCATTGGAGGGTTTCACACAGAAACATCAACTAACACATTATTCTTCTATCCTGAAGTTGTGTGGGAAAGCACACCAAATTATTTGATTTTTTATATGATAATTGGGGTTACTTTAAATCAGTACAGAAACAGGAAAATAGTTAAAATAACCCATCTGGATCTCGATTATGATTGTAGAACGGTCATTCCCGGAATCATCTTGGCTCTTAATCTAGCTCTCTGGATGTTGCTTTGACACTGTGGAGAATGCTCCTTTCACACCCAGCCCATGCACATCCTGACCTCCTGTCTGGCATCACCCCTCCAACCTGACCAATAATGCTGATGCTTCCTGGGGTACCATCAGGGAGTTATTAAACTCTTGCCTCTCAAGCCTATCCTACTCTCCTGCTGGGGTCAGGACACTGCAAGCCACATTTATTTGCCCTTTCACCAGGGGATCCACAATAGATTTTGTCAGTAGAGGGTACTTGGGGACATTGGAAGGCTGGAGGCAGGCTGGTTGGAAGCCTCTTTCTTTCTGATTCCTCTGCCTACTTTCTTCCTATTTTGTTGGGCTTCTCAGGGTTTCCCAGCAATCTACCTTCCTCACTTAGCATGGTTCCTTCAAATAGTAGCATTTTACAGTTATTCTAACACTTTCAGTGTGGTAGGCAGAATTTTAAGTTGGCCCTTAAATTCCCAGCCCTTAAAGTATGCACATTTTCTCCCAGTTATTCAAGCAAACAATAATCTAGGTGCTGCTGTGAAGGGCTTTTACAAATGTATTTAAGATCCCTAATCAGTTGCTCTTGAGATAGGGAAATTATTCTTGATGGGCCAGGCTTAATCAGGGAAGCCTCTGAAAAAGAAGGATGTGGTCTTTCCTGGACAAGAGAGATCAGAAACTAGGAAAGACTCAATGCAACAATGATTCTTTATTATGGTTTTGAAGATGAAAGGGGCCATATGGCAAAGAATAAAGGCAGTCTATTGGAGCTAAGAATGGCTTCTAAGTGACACGACAGCCAGCAAGGGGACAGGGACCAGTCTCAGAGTGTAAGAAACTGAATTCCACCAGCAACAAATGAGCTTGAAGGAACCTCAGATAGGACAGCAGTTCTGGCCAACATCTCATTTGCAGCTTTCCAAGCAGATACTTGTGACCTAAAGAAATGTAAGCTAATAAATAGGTGCTGATTTAAGCTGCTAAATTTGTTACACAGTAATAGAAACTAACACAATAGCCTGCTTATGCCTGTTTGGGAGTCTAACATCAACTGGAACACTTCTTTGACTTCAAGATACCAGCAGTAACCAAAGAATGTCCCCTTGTGCAGGAAAAGGTAACTTTGTTCTTCAGGCCTGTGGCAGGACCCCTCACCAATGATGGCCCTGTTCTTCAACTCATTCTGTTATTTTCTTGAAGGATAGCACAAGTTTGCAACTGAGCAGATTTATCCATCTGTTTCCCCTGTAGAATTCTGCAAATCTGATACCCTTTCTTCATTTCATCTCATTTCTGTTTCCTTCATTGCAAACTGAAATTGTTCGGGTGATGTGGTATTCTCAAAATCCTGTCACTCTCCCATGTGTAGCAGGGACTCCACACATTTAGATCTTTCCTAGATAACCCATCTCTATTCTTGGCTTCTGTTCAGTTGGTTGGTTGGATGCATGAGTCACATACTAAACTCTCAAGCAGAAGTATGTCCACCCTCACCCTTGGTCTCATCTCTGAGCATACGTTAGAATCTTTTGCAATCTGGACTCTTGGATGAGAGTCTTCCAAATCTAGTTCTGGGTCCATTTTGCTTAGCAGTTCTTTCCTCAATTTATCTTTCTTCATTTGCACTGTACTGTTAAGTAGAAAGGAAGAATCAGTCTGTCTTCAACATTTTGTTGGACATTTACTCAGCTAAATACATAAATTCCTTGCTTATCAGTTCTCCTTTTCACACAACAAAGGAACATAATTCAGCTATATTTTTGCCACTTTGTAAACAAGAATCACCTTTCCTCCATTTTCCAACATCATGTTCCCCTTCGCCTTCTGAGATCTCACCAGGAACAACTTTGATGTTCCTATTTCTAGCAACATTATGTTCATGACCAAATATGTTTTCTTTCAACATGATAAAAGTTTTATATGCTCCCTACTTCTTTCTCAATATTGATTTCTCAATAGAGTCACCTTTTTTTTTTTAGAATCACCTTTAATGTACATATTTTCATCAACTTTCTCTTCAAAGTAGTATTGGCTTTTTAAATCATATACCTCAAAATTCTTCCAGACTTTATCCATTACCATATTCCAAAGCCACTTCCATATTCTTAGGTATTTGGCACAGTAGCACGCCACTTCTTGTTGCTAAAATCTATATTAGTTTCCTGAGGCTGTTGAAAACATTTACCACAAACTGGGCGGTTTAAAACAACAGAAATGGACTCTCTCATAGTTCTGGAGGCCAGGAGTCCGAAACCAAGGTGTTGACAGGGTTACACTCCCTCTAAAGGCTCTAGGGAAGAATTCTCCCTCATCTCTTCTAACTCCTGGTGGTTCCTGGCATTCCTTGGTTTGTGGCAGTGTAACTCCAATCTCTGCCTCTGTCTTCCCATGGTCTTCTTCCCTTTGTCTCTATGTCTTCTCCTCTGTTAGAATGACACCAGTCCTTGAATTTAGGACCTATCTTCATTCCAATATGATATTATCTTGGGAGCCTCAACTTAGTAACATCTGCAAAGACCCTATTTCCAAATAAGGTCACATTCATAAGTACTAAAAATTAGGACTTGGACATAACACTTTAGGGAGTATTATTTAACCTACCAAAGATACCTCCTTTCCCACCCCCCCCCAACAAAAAACCAATAACCAGTAACCCAAAAACCCATGGGTGGGGTGAGTATCTCCAGTTGTCAACACTTCACAGATGTTTTTAATGTTGTCATATATTGCTGGGAGAATTGAGAGCATCTGTCTGACTCCACTCAGAGGGGACATCTGGAAACGTGCCCAGTTTCTTGGGGACTTCTCCCTTTGCTTATTTTGATTTGTATCATTTTGCTCTAATAAATCATAACCCTGAATATAACAGCTTTACTGACTTGTGAGTCCTTCCCATAAATCAAGGGTGAGGGTAGTCTTGGGGACACTCAACACACTCTTCCTCAGAAGTCTGAGAAGCAGTTCTTCAAGACCCCTTCTCAAAGCTTCTAAGTTTTAGTAACAATAATAACTATTTCTCCTGTTTTCCAGCCCTAGGGCTAGTTGCTGTTTGTAATACTACCATTACCATTTCGACATTTTTATTTCTTCAATACTAATTTAAGAATCTTTATATTAACCTCTCTCTGTTAAACAAACAAATAAATAACTGGTGTGGTTTCTGTCTCCTGAGCAGTCCCCAATAGGCATATATTTTTATTTTCATCTCATTCTGTCTGCTTTCCCTTGGACAATGTCACTGTGTGGTGTGGACACTCTTTTGGTCTCTCTGTGAACATTCAACTACACTGAGCATTTCCAGTTGTTTTTTTCCATGAGAACCTGCATTCACTTTATTGTCTCAATTGCATATCAAATGGCTTCTCCCTCATCCTCCTCTCTCCACTGCCTCTAATTAGTTTTTCCATTATTTGACTTCCTAGTTTCTCTTTTGTGCATATTATTTTCTCATTCCCTCTGTCATGAAAGACAGTTCAGTGTGAAAAGAGAGTAAGAGTTGAAATGAGGCAGACCTGGGTTGTAATCCTGGATTTCTCATTTTACAGCAAAATGAGATCATAAATCTACCCTCACAGTTACTGGGCGGACTAAAAAGTGAATGTGTATGAAGTACCTAAGCGATTGGTCTCTATCACATATCAGACACTCCAGCAGTTCCATTCTTCCCTCCCTTGCCACTTGTCTTAGTCTTCTCAGGCTGCTATAACAAGTGCCATCGACTGGGTGGCTTCAACAACAGAAATTTATCTCACAGTTCTGGAGGCTGGCAAGTCCAAGAACGAGATCCTGGTTGATTTACTTCCTGGTGAGAAAATTCCTTCCGGCTTGCAAACAGTTATTTTCTTGCTATATCCTCACACAGATGAGAGAACATCTCTGTCATGTCTGTTCTTAAAAGGGCATTAATTCTATTCATGAAGACTCTGTCCTCATGACTCAATGCCCTTGTAACGACTTCACCTCCAAGTATCATCACATTAGGCATTAGAGACTCCAACATAGGACTTTTGGAGGGACGCAAACATTCAGTCCATAGCACAACTGCTATCTTTTACCTAGATTATCATTATTATTTCCTAGCTGCCCTCATTTTTCTCCTCTTGATTATCCAGACTACCTTCAAAGACACTTTTCCAAGATACCATTCTAGTACGCAATTCTTTGGCTTCAGTTGCTTCCTGTAGCCTGCAGAATAATATCCAAACATACTAGCATGACAGTCAGGGTTTTCTTGACCTGCACCCACACCTACTGAGCTTTACAGTCTCTTATGCTCCTCCATGTACTCTATCTATGGTTGTAGCTCAATTTCACTGATGCTGTTTGCTCTGCTCGCAACTGCTCTCCTTATGCTGCCTGTTCCAGCTACCTCCCACCCCCAACTCCTACCCCTTGCTTAGAAAATCCCACCTATCATTTAAGACTCAGCTCAAGCTGTTTTTGACATTGGGATTTTGGGTGGTTTTGGTCTCTGAATCCAAACACCCACTCTTCCACCTCCTTGAAGTTCCCTATTAGAAAGTGAGGGAACAAGGAATTATAGGCAAATTAGGAAATATGATTATTGTGATTGCTAGGAAAGTACCCTCTATTTTCCCATTGTCCATCATCTCTGGTGAGCTGTGATACAGCACATGATTCAGGTCTGGAGTAAAAGGGGCTTCCCAACCCATTTCTGGAATCCAGAATATCTGAAGCATCAGAGTAGCTGTTTGGATGAGAGTGGCTACGTTTCCATGCTTACCTCATAGGAGCAGGAAGTGAAAGGAAGGAAATGGAAGAATAGGCTATGAGCACACGGCCTTACACCTTTTACAGCTCAAGAACTGCCCCACTAGAAAGAAGGTTCCAGTGAATATTCTGGGATTTAACTAATAAATAGTCCTTTCTTATAAAGTTGACAAAACCTGGCTAAAAAAGGACAGAAGTTTGGGCATAAAATTCTCTCCTCCTTATGGCAGAGGAGAAAATATGAAGGGCCCAAAATCCCCCTTCCACAGAAATAGTGAATTATTACATCTTTGGAAAAGAAAAATTTGGTTCCCTAGTACCTCAAAGGTAGCTTTCTCCAATGTCCATACTTGTCCCCACTTGTCTTGGCTCTGATCTTGTACCTGTCTGATCTTAACTCTTTGTAGTTTTATCTCCCTATGAGATCAAGAGCTCATCATGCATGTGTGTGTGTGTGTGTGTGTGTAAGGATGGACGGCTTTCCATTTTTCTTTTTGTAATTCTAATTCTATTGAAGTAAGTGCTCAAGGAATATTTGTTGAATAAATAAATTGATTATGAAGCTTCAGGCAGGACCTTCTGAAATTTATCTCCCCTTTGTGTATGTTCCTTTCTCCTTGGCAAGAGTAAAACAAACATTAAGACCTACCACTGCCAGCTCATTTAGAGGCTGAGTTTAAATGTTTCACATCTTCTTATTATATGTGTTACAGACCTCAGACTGATCACTCTGAAATTACCTGAAAAAAAGGCTATACTTAATCCAACTACCAAGAAGAAGGCCTAATATTTTGAGAGGTAGATAATTCATATTCCATATTCCAGGTGTCAGGCATAGTTTATTACAGTTAGTTTTTGTTTTTTTTTTAAGTTTAAAGGAGCAAGGTTTCTGCATTCAGCAGCCCTTCTTTCGCATTTTAAAAGGAGAACTCAGCAATCTGGAGAGAGGTGTATTTTATCACAACTACTAAGCCTAGAAAGATGTTGCCACTTCTTTTGTAAGAATTATAGTTGAAGGGTTGGAAAATTATGGCTGAAGGGACTTACTACAAGGATTGAGGAAGTCTACTTTTCTGAACTGAGGGATATAGCAAAGTTGATTGATTTCTCTAGGTGGACAAGTATTCAATCTTTCAAGGCAACCATCCCTAAGGAGAAGCAGGACTCAACAGGAAGCCTTGTAGCTGAGGAAATATTTATATACAGCTGGGGAGAGTGAACAGCAATTTAAATGAGAGTCAGTCTAAATGACTAAGCATACATTTGGGAAGATATCTGAGAGGTGGGATGGAGTGTGATGTGGGCAGTTTTGTTTAGAAAAGGGAAAGCTTGCTGAGCTCTATGTCAAGGAGGTACTCAGTTGATGGATTCTATAGTAAGGGCTTACTGCTTATGCCTGTTTGTTATAAATAGCCTTCTTTTCCATTCTCCCCTTATTTAAATCCTGATAGTTTCCTAAGGCCCTCTCTACCTCCCTGAAATTTGTTTTTGATCTATCTAGCTGATAATTCTTATTGTCCTTATAGTATGTTGTCCTAAATGACTCATGTCATTTTTTGTGCATTCTGGTTACACAAGTTTAAATCTCTCTATGAGATGCAAGCCCAACCATAACAACGAGGTGGGGTCATTCAGTACAAAACTCCTGTTCTTTGTGCCTGCATTCAGGATTTGTCTTCTGTTAATGACCTCATCTGTCTTTTCTGAACGTCCTCTCAAATTCTTTGTGGATAAAGCTGGAGAGGAGGTGGGAAGTGTAAAATAGCTGATCTTCCAAATGACTTTATAATAATTACAAAACAATAATTAAAAATAGCAAACACTGTTAAAAACAGGTTGTGCCAGGCCCTGTTTTAAGTGCTTTGTTTCATACTTATACAAGTCCTATGACTTAAGGACTGTTATTTTATACATGAGAAAACTGAAGCATGGAGAGTTGAGTAACTCCCAAGTCACACAGCTAGACAATGGCTTACCCAATATTTATATCTAGATAATTTAACTTCAAACGATAGTCCTTTAATACTCTACTATACATTAGTTTTTTTTTTAAGATTTTATTTATTTGACAGACAGAGATCACAAGTAGGAGGAAAGGTAGGAAGAGAGAGAGGGAAGCAGGTTTCTTGCTGAGCAGGACGCCCATTGTGGAGCTCAATCCCAGGACTCTGAGATCATGACCTGAATTGAAGGCAGAGGCTGAACCCACTGAGCCACCTAGGCGCCCCTACTGTACACTAGCTTTATATTGTTGCTGTAATAAGTTACCACAAACTTCATAGATTAAAAAAATATCACAAATTAGGGACACCTGGGTGACAAAGTCTGTTAAGCAACTAACTTTTGATTTTGGCTCAGGTCATGATCTCAGGGTCGAGATCAAGCCCCATTGTGGGGCTCTATGCTAGGTGTGCAAGCTGTTTAAGATTCTCTCCCTCTCTCTCTGCCTTTTCTTTGCCCCCCCCATCCCCATTCATGCAATCTTTCTCTCTCTTTCTCTTAAAAAAAAGTCACAAATTTATTATCTTACAATTTGTAGGTCAGAAGTCCAGAATGGGTTTCATTGCGCTAAAATCAAGGTGTTAGCAGGGATTTTTTAAAAATTTGTGTATTATAAAATTTAAATATTGCAAGTATCTATTAAGTAGAAAGTGAAAAGCTGAGGTAATCAGCAGGAATGTGTTTTTCTCTGGAGTCGGTAGGAGACTGCTGTTGTAACCTGGGCTCAAAACCCTCTTCCTTCCTCACAACCTGCCAATGGCATTACTTTTCTCAGAATGCTATCTCTGTGATTCTGACTCATTTGCTTCCCTCTTCTCTAGTTAGTGACCTTTGCAATTACATTGGGCCCACTCAGGTAGTTTAGCATAGTCTCCTTATTTTAAGGTCACAATTTACCATGTAATCTAACATATTCACAAGTTCCTGGGATTGGGACATAGATATTTTCAGTGAAATCAGGGCTTAGAAGGCTGAACTTCATGGAAATCAAACACATGCTTAATATTTAAACTAGCAAGTTCAAGAAAGACAGAACAGAAACCAACATCTTCAGTGAACTGCTATGCACATGTAACATTTTATTTCATGTTATATTTGTTTATAATACTTAGCCAGTAAAGGGGTAAGGGAAATATTACTTTGTCTGAAGGTCATAGGACAATTGCATCGTTCTGTTGTAAAGCTATATACATTCATGCATCCAAAGTAAGATATTCACAACATTATATGAATCATTTGGGTCCCAAAATATAATTCTGACTTCACTATTCACAATTGTTGGAAGAAGTTATTGTTTTAAATTACAGTGAATTTATTTCCATTGTTCTTGTGAGTACCAGATAAACACTGATTTTACTTCGTAAGTGTTTTAAATAGTTCTGCTGTCTCTCCAGTTAGACTATATGCTCCTTAAGCATCTAAGAATGCTACTTCTTTGTATTGCCTGACAGTGTTCTATGCTTGCAGAAAGTACACGATGACTGTTTATTGAATGTGAATTGCTGTCAGAGTTCCAGGATCCCTCCTGAATCTCCATCTCCTGGTTTTGCCCGTGCAGAACCTAAACATGCCAGGATCCAAATTTCCTGAAGGGAAGGGCAGAAGAAAGGTGTTTTGATGAGGAGTAGTCTGGCAAATGAAACATCTCCAGGCGTGGGCCTTCTGAAGATATACACCAGTACGCTAGAGATAAATGTCTACTATGGCCAAACATAGAAGGGCCAGAGGCAGATAATAAGAGGCTACAGAGCATTACCAGTGAATAAAGATTCAAGTATGAAGTAGTTGATCCAGAAATTAAACTTAAGGTTGATCCTTATCAAATACATGAAAGGTATGCAATTATTGGATCTGAGGTGCTCACTACTCTATATACAGGCCACCTTTAAAGATCCAGGGCCATGGTTGACAGGGAACAGCTATGGGATAATGGATACTGTTAGAAATTAAAACTTGAAGGTAGAATAAATAAGACTCTACCTGGATGGCCTGAGAATATGGTTGCCAAGTTTTTGTACTATTCTCAATAGCGACAGCCAGGGCAAACAGGTCTGAACTCATACTGATACTCATTCTCTCTCTCCAAAAATATTTAACCATCTGCCCAGATTCCTTTCTCTCGTCTCTCCAGGAGAGCATCACTTATTCCTGTGAAATACTAAAATTTTTATCTCCTATTAACTTTAGTGCGGTAGTTTTGTGTCCCATATTTATTTCGATATGTCTGAAAATTTTCACTTCTAACTTATATCATAGGTCCTCCAGATAGGCACTAAACCTCCTTTAGTTCTTTGATTTGGGCTGGGAGAACTCTCAGGACTCAGTAGGTAATAAGAGCAAGCCCACTAAGTCCTACAAGGTGAGAATATGGCCTTTGAACAAGAAATTTCTGTCACTTTTTCTAACCAGATAACTTTATGACACTTGATACATTGTATCCTACTAAACATATTTCTGTTTGGTTTAGGATATGCAGAATGGGGAAGGAATAAAAACAGTATCAAGATTTATGGTTTACTTTCTTAGGAGCTATGGTCCTCTTTATACTCAGTCAAGATGTGATGGAGGTACTGTCTAGCGCTTCCCCTCAATGAGAAAAACAAACAACTGGCCTCTGCAATTGGCAATTTTGGAAAAGAAAAGTTTAAGAATGACTGATATGATCCATAACTTCTAGGTGTGCAAGTGTTTGTTGTTTCTGAGCAATCTCTTCTCTCCTTGGCCAAATGGCTGTCCTGTAAAGCTAACTGCTTCCTAAGCAGCTGGTGTGCAAGTGCATGAATAAATTTTTCATCAGTGAAAAGTGAATGTGAGTGATGTATACAAATTCTACTTCATTCCTTAGAAAAATGACTGATCTTGGACTCTCTCTCCTTCCCTCTTTGCACTAGACAGACAGGACTGGATTCATATTAATCTTCATGGTAGAAAGGAAGGACCCAGCCTGGGTCCCCAAATTATTTTTGAAACAGAGTCTGCCAACCTCCTTGAACTGTTACAACATGGAGAAATAAGTATCTATGTCTCTAAACTCCTACTATATTTTGAGAAGTTGTTGTTGCGGCAGCTTAGATTTTATTCTAACAACACACAGAATGAAAAATTCAATGGGAACACTTTTTCTTTCTTTTTTTTAAAATTTTTATTTATTTATTTGAGAGAGAGAGAGAGAGAGAGATCACAAGCAGGCAGAGAGGCAGGCAGAGAGAGAGGGGGAAGCAGGCTCCCCGCTGAGCAGAGAGCCCGATGTGGGGCTCGATCCCAGGACCCTGAGATCATGACCTGAGCCAAAGGCAGAGGCTTAACCCACTGAGCCACCCAGGCGCCCCGGGAACACTTTTTCTAAGTACAAAGATCTTCACTTCACTTCAATTAGAAATCTTGAAAGAAATGGAAATGAACTGAAGTCTTAAGATGCCAAACACTGAGGATTAGAACCAGAAGAATCTGACCTCATTCCTGAATGTCTAAGCCCAGAGCATCTAGAATTGTCAAGAGGAGCTCTAAGAAATATCTACAATAAAACTCAACATGTGTTCTGTGAAAATGGAAGAATGGCAAATTAAGGTGGATTCTCTTTTATGAGCTCGATTTTTCATTTCAGAGAAGGATGGGACAGACATCTTTAGAATTGAGTCTTTATAGAATGTTCCACGGCAGACAAAGGAAAGAGACTAAATCCATATGTATTTTTGAAATGTGTTTTTGCCTAAGCTATACAACTGCAGTCCAGAGGACCTAATATTTTCTACGTGTCATTGTTTATGAGGATGAGGTTTATTGCAGGGTGTGGATTCCTGAAAATAATGCTAAAAATACAAACAGTCCTTGTTTCCTGGGCTCTCATTTCCCATGTAATTGCAACATTTTGAACTTTCAAAATGTTCAAAATTAACTGGATCTAAGAAATATTAAGAGGAGAAAAACCAATATGACTTTAAATAAATTCAGTTGATTTTTTTTGTGATATTGTTTGCCATTTGTGTTTAGATTTTCCTGACTAGATCTTATATATTATGGTATTGTATATGGAGGTCAGGTATAAAGTATCACATTCTAAATATTTCTAAGAGTGTAGTCTCCTCCTCCCATGAGAAAGAATGCTCTAAACATCAAATTTCCCATAAGCCATTAGCCAAGCATAACAGGTAAATGATTTGGAATATTTCATGCTCTAAATATTAATACAGACATCTTTGGGGAGAATTCATTTGTTAGAATGGTCTACACAAAAGCATCAAGGGAAAGACTTTCGTGTACAGCCCTGCTTCCTGCAATAAGTTCTTAATAGAGTTTATTATGCAATTGCATGTTCAAAGTGACAGCCTCACTGTATTTTTTAAGATGTAGACTTATTTCTATGTGTAGGTGCTATAAAGTATTCTAGGAGCTACTTTGCTAAAAATAAGCCATCTATGTCAATAATGAGTGCTCACTGTATAACCTAATATCATTTGCACCTGCAAAGGTTCAAGAAGGTAACTTTAGGTGACATGAAAAACCTTTTTATATAATTGAATGACATGTCTTCCAAAATATTATTTATTAAGCTAGCTTGGTTCTTCTTAATGAGCTGCTGCCCTCCAAATCACAGAGTCTTTACATAATAGGCACAATGGTAGTATGCAGAAGTGAGACTAGGTAGAATACTGGGATTTGATAATAATTGTATATCCCTCAAGCCACATGTTGTCTCTAAGACTAGCTCTGGCCAGGGGTTATCCACCTGTAATGTTTTGGCATCTGTGCAGTAACTTTGGAACACAATGCCTCTTCTAATCCCCATTATCCCTGACTGCATGCAAATGACCTTTCTATGGCACTTCTGCCAACCTGATGAGCCAATGATTAAATTAGCCATAGTTCTCCCAGTCTGGTTAGATTCCTACCTCCCCTCAGTGGAATGATTGCATTTTGGTCTTGGGCTATGGAGTTCATTTGGCAAACCAAAAGCAAATCATGCTAGGCAATCTAACTCTAAGTCATTCTGGAAGTACAGATAGCCCAAGAAAAAAACTGAACTTACAAGATGATGTTAGCAGGGTTGTATCTCAGGTCTGAGAGCCAGAGCCAGGGAACCCACATACCCTCTGGCCTTTTAAAGGTGCTGGTTAAATACGATTTCACTCATATGTAGAATTTAAGAAACAAAACAGATGAATGTAGGGGGAGGGAGGAAAGAGAGGGAAACCATAAGAGACTCTTAACTACAGAGAAGAAACTGAGGGTTGCTGAATGGAAGGTGGTGAGGGATGGGCATTGAGGAGGGCACTTGTGATGAGCAATGGATGTTGTATGTGAGTGATGAATCACTAAATTCTACTCCTGAAATCAATATTACACTATATAGCAACTAACTAGAATTTAAATAAAAACTTGAAAAAAAAAATATTCTGGTTAAAAAACAAAGAACAACAAATACAGAGATAGAGACAAGTAGTGATTAACTTTGCATGAAGATATGAGGTATCTCTTTCTTTTCTCCTTCTTGTCTGTGCATCCTTGCTGCTCTATAGAGGTCAAAATGAGGCCAATCCTGCCTTTACCATCTATTATGGTATTGGATGATCATTAACCAGAGTTACAAAGGTAGTAAAAATATTCACGGATTTATCGAATAGTTTTACAAAGATGGTGGTATGGCCTTAGACCTCCTGCAAGGGTTCAAGTTTATGAGATGACCGACTTGAGAGGGGTATGGCCCAGTCATGAACTGAGGATCTGCTTCATCTCTGTTGACATAAGGAGCCCACTGAGATCAAATCCCAAATCATTCCCTAATCAATTGTGATCCCTTAGAGACTTATAAAGGACAACTGTATGAATTGAATACAACAAATGTGCTAGAAAAATGCAGAGTTGAAAATATGAGGCATCTTCTTCATTTTTGCTTGTCTTTGTGAATCCTTGCTGCTCTAGCTAGGGCAAATGAAGTCAATCATGAGAACAATATGCTATAAGAAATCTTTACAGTCTCGACTCCAATAGCCACTTTGACTTATCCACAGGATTGGATGGGAAGCAACCACGCAGCCTAAGGAATATTCTCTTCCCTAACAGGGAAGCACAATTCAACTGACTTGGGACCACATGTTTTTCTAAGGTGTGTCCATGGCTTAGCTGGATTAAAGCTGTGCACCATCATGGTCAGCTGGGGTTCCAGCCCTGGTGCCAGTTCCCTCTTCCCTTGACTTCTCGAAGTGGGACTAATGATGATGTTGACGTTGATTGTAAGAATAAGAGCTATTATATATTGAGCATTGTTGTAGCTCAAATAAATTAACTTTTCTCCTTTGTAGAGAAGGAAAAAGAACCTTAGAGACATTATATAAGTTGCCCATTATCATAGAATTAACTAGGTGTTAGAGTTACCAGAGTTCTTCCTCTTGATTTTTTCTCACTTCAATCGTGACCTCATGTCAGCCTCGGGGGATTCTCTTTTTACTCCACAGGGACTTTATTTTTATGTTATTTTCCTAGGGATGCCATAAATGGGGTAGCTTAACAACAAATGATTCTTTCACAATTCTGGAGGCTAGAAGTGTGTAATCAAAGTGTCAGCAAAGGTTGTTGGTTCCTTTTTGGAGACTCTCAGGGACAATCTGTTTCACACAGATTGTGTGTGTTTGCTTCTCTTGGTGTTTGCTGGCAATCCTTGGTGTCCCTCAACTCACAGCTGCATCACTGCAATTTTTGCCTCTTTTTTTCCCTATGGTTTTCTCCCTGTGTGTCTCTGTGCCTTCATGTGGATTTTTTTCTAAGTGGCTAGTGAGTCAGTGCATTTAAGGCTCATCCTAATCTAATATGACCTCATCTTAATTCGATTACTACAAAGATCGTATTTCCAAGTCAGGTCACATTCACAGGGACTGCAGGTTAGGACTTTAATATGTCTTTTAGGGGGACACAATTCAACCAACATTTTTATTTCCTGTTGCTCTTTAAATTGTTCACTAGTAATTTCTCTAGAATCTCAATTGTAGGGAAAAAGTGTCTTTTCTAGGCAACCTCTAGTATCAGCCTGCTAACATGAAGCTCCCTTAAAATAAGCATATACATAGGGGCTTGGGTTCTCTCTTAAAATGGACAGGAAAGTAAAATGAAAATCATTATCTCAAAGAATTATCCTGCCACTCCTACGGGATTGTATCCTGAGTGATTGCTTTGTACCACCTCTACTGCTGCTCACAGAAAAGGTGCCTCCCTCTCAAGTCATACAACATAGACAACATAACAGCTCATGCCAGATGTTTCTTTTGGTTATTGATAGAACCAAATTATTTATGAGCATGAATAGGTGCTACGCAAACTCCCCATCTCCATATTTGCTCACATGTGATGAATGAAGGGCAGAGTAGAATTGTGTGGAATCAAGTGTCCTAATCAGTTCAGAGCAGAGAGGGCTATGAGTGACAAGGTTAGAAGGAGCAATTCAGAGAAAGAAAATAGGCATGTTAAGATTATCAGCAAATAACAAAACAAAACAAAACAGAAGTGGAGAAATGTCACTTCTAATTGCCACCCATGCAATAAAACATGGTCACTGATTAGGGAATCCAAGCAAGCAGTCTCTTTTGGGTCCAGATGGTGAGAGTTAAGGCTATTATGTGTATTGAAACACCATCTGTATTTTTGAGAACACTGACACCATATTCCAATATCCAAGGGGAACCTGTGTGGATTTCTGTTTGTTCTAATTGTGGCAGTAAGTACCTGTAACATATTCACTGCCTCTCCATCTGCACCACATTCCTGATGCCTGCCACGCGCCATTTGACAATCTGTAGCCCTATGTTCTTCCCGTGACCCCATCTTTCCCACTGCATCATTTAGCTCAAATATGTTTAGCCACAGAGGCTTTCCAAATCATTCACTTAGTGACCAAGGGCAGTTACCTACCACCCACGAGGGAGTGAGTCATCGTATCATAAAGGCTGCGGAAAAAAAGAGACATTTGTCAACAGATTCTGTGTGTTGTAGAAGATGAGTTCAAATGTAGGACACCACACAGATTTAGTGGTACAAAACAGATGAGTAAACTTTTGACAAGAAATGTCAGGCATCTTTAGAATCTTAAACAATAAGGAAATGGAAAGTTAAATGTTTGTTGTCAAGCAGCAACTGTGGGACCACCATCTAATAAACTAGACCCTTTCCTCTGCCAGTATTATTTCCAGAAAAATAAGGAAGGGGACAAGGCTCTTGAGTCATTGGGGCATATTCTGGGTTTGTCCTAATACCTAGTTCTGTATAGACATGTGGTATAGACATAATGGGTCTGTAAGGATAAAACAGAGGTAAATATAAGGTATCTCTGCTCTCAAAGTGTTTTTTCTTTTAAAAGAAGTTCCTATGTGTTCATTAACTTTATTAATATATTGTATGATGTGATATAACAATACTACCATTTTTTAAATTTGTTTTTGACAGTACTGCCATTTAAATGTCTATATGCTCGAAACTCTTTACATATATCATTTCTGATCCAGCCAAATCATTTGCCTATTTGTTAGATGTGACAATCAAGGCCCAGAGACTTAGTAATTTCAGTCTATAACCACATCTGCCAGGCACTGGAGGCCCTCTCCTTTACAATGACGTACTTCTTCTCACAGAAGTGTTTTAAACTCTGACGAATTTGGTATATTTTGAACTTCTATTTTGTTCCTTTTAATACTATTTTGTGAATTATAGTGCAGCTACTGTATTAGACAGGCTTTACTGCCATAATGCTCTCTTTGCATGTCTGTGGGTCAGCTAAAGTTTGGTTGGTCTTGGCTGAGCTTGATTTAGTGTAGCTGGGTTCACCTGCAGGTCAGGTTAGGGAATATTCCATACATCCTATCATAGGACAAGCAACTACTCAGAGCATCATCTTCTCATTGCAATGGCAGGAGCACAAGAATGCAAGCCAAATTATATCATAATCTTTAAATAAGTTTCTACATGCCATAGTTGCTACTATTTCATTGGCAAAAGCAAGTCACCTGGCCAAGCTGAAGAGCAATAGAGAGGGAAATACATTCTGCCTAGTAGAGATAATTGGGCCTAACCTAAATAGGACATGGATGTGTATTTCTATAATAAACAGAGAGAAATGGAGCCAATAATCCAATCTACCATCAACACTTCTTGATTATCCATAAAATGTTGTAGGTTTTCCAAGTATGTTTGGTAGAAACTATGGAAAAAAATATATATACATGGATTTTCATCTCAGCTCCAAAATCAGACAAGTTTTGCTTTTGTCAATTTTATATATTAACCTTCTGTGTAAATTTACTTTGAATAAATAGTAAATAAAATAATGCTTAGAAACCACTGGCTTAAGAGATTACAGCTAATAAAAAATTTATACATATACTTTAGGAGGGTCTATTTTAGAATTAATTTACCATCTTCTTTTGCTTTAAGTGGATGAGATTAACTGGTGCTCCATAAAGAGAGGCAATATGGCGGAACTGTTGGAAATCTAGTTTTGGTACCATCTAGCGATGCGGACTTAAGCAAGTTACTTAATTTTTTTCTACATGTCTCCTTCCCCCCTTTTTTCCTGACTATAATATAGGGATAATAAAAATACCTAAATCATAAGATCATTGTGAATAATATGAGAATGAAGACATATAAAATAATTAGAACAATGCCTGGTATATAGGAAAAAACTAGTGATGCTGATGGGAGATCTACCACTTGGTAGAATGGTAGGAAAAAGCAGATCTGACCTGGCTGTTGGAAGCAGATGTTCAGGTGACAGCCTAATTATCATCAAATTCTATCCTCTTAAAAATATTTACATACATTTTGAAAGCTACTAAATAGAAAGCATAACATATACATAAAAGAGTAGAAAATATTAAAATGCACACTTATTGTTCACCACTGAACCTAAAATTTGAATGTTACGGATACCTTTGCATAAACCTGCATGCTCCTCCCTGTTTTATTTCCCTGCTTTACACAAACCTCCCAACTATCATTTCTATGTAATATAGCACAGACATTAAGAATTCACACTCTGAGCCAGACCAGTTGCATTGGGCAAGTTACTTAATCCCTGTCTGCCTCAGTTTCTAAATTGTTATTTTAGGGATAGCCATAATATCTACCTCATATAAGAATTATATTAGTTGGGGCACCTGGGTGGCTCAGTGGGTTAAGCCTCTGCCTTCGGCTCAAGTCATGATCTGAGTCCTGGGACTGATCCCTGCATCAGGCTCTCTGCTCAGTGGGGAGTCTGCTTCCCCCTCTCTCTCTGCCTGCCTTTATGCCTACTTGTGATCTCTCTCTGTCAAATAAATAAATAAAATCTTTAAAAAAAGAGTTATATTAGTTAATACGTTTGTAGCACACAGACAAGGCCTTGCAAATGGTAAGTACTTTGTCAGTCTTAATTGCTAATTATTGTCATTACTGTTAGTCACGTACACACATATCAATTACTAACTAATATTGTTTGTCTGGGATTGGTTTTGAGCTTTACAAAATGGAATCATGATGTCTCTGTCCTCTTTGGTGGCTGACTTTTTAACTAACCCTTATATTTCTAAGTGTCATCTATATACTGCAGTGTAATTTTTCATTGAGTGAATATGCTATTATATATTCATATTCTTATTGGATATTGGTGTTATTTCACATTATGTATGTTTTTTTATTATTAATAATGCCATTATGACCATTCTTGTACACACCTATTGGTGTACTCATTGAAGAATTGCCCAAATAGATACCTTAAAGAAAATGGCCAGACTGTGGGGACTTTCCAATGTTCAACCATTCAAGATAGGACCAAATTGCTTCCAATGTGCTTGTATCAATTTATAATTCAACCAGCTGATCCTTAGCCTTGAAAGAATTCTGAATTTGTGATCAAAGTAGTCGGTATAAATACATAATTCAACGTGCTCTTAATTTGAATTTCCATAATCATAAGACTGAATATAATTTTATATGTGTATTACTCTTCATGCTTCCTCTTTCATGATATGCCTACTCTTTTTTTATTTGCCATTTTTCCCTGGGTTATTTTATTTTTCTTACTGAGTTGTAGGTGTTATTTATTCTTTGGATATTATTTTATTATTGATTGTATGTGTTATAAATTCTAGCTATAATGTTGGATTGACTTTCACTTTCTTCATGGTGTCTTTTTATAAATAGAATTTTTTAAATTTAGCAGTTTATCAATATTATATCTTATTTTAGTATTTTAAATCATCCCCTAATCCTAATTCAAAAATTGTTATCATATAATTTCTACCAAAATTTTAAAGTTCTGCCTCTTACATTTAAAGATATTGTCGTCTAGCACATAGTTGGGTGTAGGGTAACAATCCAACTTAATAATATCCATATGGATAAATATAAGACTTATTAAATTGTCCCTTATTTTCCTCATAGGCTATTTCTGTAATACCTTGAGTTTGCATTATTTTTTTTTAAGATTTTATTTATTTGAGCCGGGGGGAGAAGCGGAGGGAGAGGGACATGGACTCCATGCTGAGCTTGGAGCCCGACGTGAGGCTCAATCTCAGGTTCCTGAGATCATGACACTTAACTGAGTGAGCCACCAAGTGCCCCTGACTTTGCATTATATGTGTGGCTTTATATGGGGGATCTCCCTCTCTCTCTCATTTTATTCCCCCCCCAAGATTTATTTGTTTTAGAAAGAAAGAGAGAGAGAGAGAGCCCACACAAGTGTGGGGGAGGGCAGAGGGAAAAGGAGAGGGAGAGAATCTTCAAGCAGACTCCCCACTGAGTGCAGAGCCAGACACACAGGGGCTCAATCCCAAGACCCTGGGATCATGACCTGAGCTGAAATCATGAGTCTGGCACTTAACCAAGTGAGACACCCAGGCGCCCCTGTCTTGTTTTATTCTTGTTCCACAGATCACCTTATCTATTCCTGCACTACTACCACACTGTCTTAATTACAACAGCATTATAATGAGACTTGATATCTGGTACAGCTTTATTCTTCAGCTTGAGTAATGTCTTGGCTACTCACAGGCCTTTGATCTTCCAAATAAATTTTATTTTTTTTTCCTTTTTTTTTTAAGATTTTATTTATTTATTTGAGAGAGAGGCAGTGAGAGAGCACGAGCGAGGAGAAAGTCAGAGGAAGAAGCAGACTTCCCGTGGAGCTGGGAGCCTGATGCAGGACTCGATCCCGGGACTCCGGGATCATGACCTGAGCCGAAGGCAGTTGTCCAACCAACTGAGCCATCCAGGCGTCCCTCCAAATAAATTTTAAAATCAGCTTGGTATTCTGAGAATTAAGTACAATGGACCTAGGTGTGAATTTCTTTTTATGTATCTATTTGGGATTAATTTTGTCTCCTGCATTTGTAGTTTTTTTTTTTCCCCATTAGTTCTGAAAAAAATTGCATCCATTATTTCTTCAAATACAGCTCATCCTTCATTTGTCTATCCTCTCTTCCTGGGACTCTGGCTAAGTATCTCATTCTGTTTTCTCCATCTTTCAAGCCACTCTTTCATAGTTTTGACCTTTTTTCCCCCCTGCATGCAGGGGTCTGTGCATCTCCTTTCTATTTATCTTCCAATTTTACTGTCTTCAGCAATACCTAAACTTGTTTTTAAATCTTTCAGCAATTCACTGATTACAAAAATCTTTTTATTTTGAAACATTTATTCATTATTTTAAAAATATGGTTTGTTATTTTATAGTATGTCATTTTGTCTTTAAAATAAATCTCCTTTTTCATTTTTGCAATATTTAATTCTTAGTTTATAAGCCATTTATGATCATTTAAATATCTAAATGCTGTGGAATCATAACTGTCGTTTGTTATTATTTTAGGTCTTTGTGTGTTTCTTTGCACTTTTTAAAATTAACCTAAATTTTACTGATTTCTATTATGTAGGAGTCTAGAAACCTAAGTTGAGAATGTTGTATATATCATCCAGAGTTAATTTTGAAATATACATTGGTACAAGCACTTTGGAAACAACTTGATACTCTTTATGTAGTTAAACAGCTGAAAGACTTCCTTCCTTCCTTGTTTCTTTGTGAGGAGCCACATGATATTATGGACAGAGGGTAATCCATTTATGCCCCTTTGAGGTGTTGCCTGAATGAAGAAATCTCAATTTCCACCATCTTCCTCTCCATTGCCCTTAGAATCCTGATCATTATCAGTTTTAGGATGGATAGACCTTAAGATGGCCACCATGTACATGGTCCTGTAAAATTCTCTCTCCTTCAGTGTGGACAGGGCCTATATCTTGGTTCTAACCAAAAGAATATGACAAAGGTGATTGGATGCTATTTCTGTCATTATGTTACATTGTATAAGACTCCATCACCCTAGCTGACTTGATTTAAAATCTTGCCCTTCTTGCTGTCTTTGAAGGAGGGAGCTACTTTGAGTCTTAAAATTGCAAGGAAATACATTTTACAATAAGGTTAATGAACTTGAAAACCAACTTTCTCCAGTTAAGCTTCTAGATGAGAACCTGGACCTTGCTGGTAGACTGACTACAATCTTTCAGAGGACCCAGCTAAACTAAGACTACTGACCCACAGAAACTGTATGTTGCTTTGAGTCACTAAGTTTGTGATACTTTGTTATGCAGTACAGAAAAGAAATAGTCTGATAGTACATTTTCCTTCAGAGAAAGACAGGCCTTTGATGCCTTATTTTTGACTGTTTGTTATTCTTGTTTCAGCTGCCAAATTTAGTTCTCTCAAAAGAGGGGTTAGTAGCACTTAAAATGGAGAATTTGAGATTGTTCTTTTATTTATAGTATACCCCAAAGTGCATTAAAGTTTTTGTTTCAACAAGGACCTAGTTGTCTAGTAGAAGGAGTATCTTTTGAAGTGTTTAGTCCACCTTAATCACATACAATGATTAATTTCTATGTATGAGAAATTATGTTGATTCATATAAGTTGTTCCCAGTTAGTCACAAAAATAGGCCTCATTAACATTACTCATGATATCACTATGAAGACAATTATTAAGATATTATTCATAGTTGGATATGTTTTACAGGTCAAATAGTATGCAAAGATATAGTGACAAATAGCATGACTCTCTGTCACTCCTCCTTGTTTTCTACATTCCACACTACAAAGGAAAACTCCTTAATTCTTTTTACCAGTTATATTTGATATTTAATAATTTTTTAAAATATTTTTAAAAGATTTTATTTATTTGTTTGACAGAGAGATAGAGAGAGAGCATAAATAGGCAGACTGGCAGGCAGAGGTAGAAGTAGAAGCAGGCTCTCTGCTGAGCAGGGAGCCTGACATGAGGCTCAATCCCAGGACCCTGGGATCATGACCTGAGCTGAAGGCAGACGCTTGACTGACTGAGCCACCCAGCCACCCCAATGATACATGTTTATTGCCTTTAAAAATTTTACACATTATATTCTGACTTCCTTTGATGAAGAAGGTTGTTTTCTCTTAAAATCAGGAACAAAGCAAAGACGCCCCTTCTTACTACTTCTATTCAGCACTGTACTGGGATGCAATAACACAAGAAATTAAAATTATACAGATTGGGAAGGCAGAAATAAAATTGCATTTGTTTGATGATCATGTGATTATACATGCAGAAAATCCCAGATTTGACAAAAAAAAAAAAAAATCCCTGGAACTATTAAGATATTATAGCAAGATTGTAGGATATAAGGTTAATATTTCCTATATAACCACAATGAACAATTGGAATCTGAAACTTTAAACCCAAAACCATTTGCATTAATGCTTATGAATGAAATATTTAGGCATAAATCTAAAAAAATTGTATAAGATCTATATGAGGAAAACTAAAAAACTATGATAAAAAAGATCAAAGAAGATCAAAATACATGGAGAAATATTCCATGTTTCTGGATAAGATGACTCAACATTTTAAGATGTCATTCTCAACTTGATCTATACATTCAGTGCAATCCCAATCAAAATAATAGCATGTTATTTTGAGCGTATCAACAAACTGATTATAACATTTATATAAGAAGGCATAAAACCCAGGATAATCCATACAATACCAAAAAAGAACAAAATTGGAGGAATGACACCATCAAATTTGAAGACTTACTATAAAGCTATAGTAATCAAGACGGCATTGTATTTGGAGAAGAGATGGATAAGTATATCAACAGAAAAGAATAGAGAATAGAGAGCCTAGAAATAGACTCACACAGAGTCAATTGATCTTTGAGATGGAAACAAAGGCAATTCAATGGCGAAAAGATAATCTTTTCAGCAAATGGTGCTAGAAATACCGGATATCCACATTAAAAAAATTCTAGACATAGACTTTATATCTTTTCCTCAAATTAAATCAAAATAGATCATAGACCTAAACAGAAAACACAAACTATAAAACACTGGAATATAACAGAAGAAAACCTAGGTGACCTTGGGTTTTTAGATACAATACCATAAAGCATATTTCATGAGAGAAAAATGGGTAGGTTGAACTTTATTAAAATTAAAAATTTGTGCCCATAAAAGACACTGTTAAGAAAATTAAGATACAAGCAATAGGCTGAGAGAAAATATTTGTAAAACACATATGTGATAAAGGACCTGCATACACAAAGAACTCATAAAACTCAACAGTAAGGAAACAATTCAACTTAAGAATTGGGAGAAGAGGGGCTCCTGGGTGGCTCAATGGGTTAAAGCCTCTGCCTTCAGCTCAGGTCATGATCCCAGGGTCCTGGGATCAAGCCCCGCATCAGGCTCTCTGCTCAGCAGGGAGCCTGCTTCCCTTCCTCTCTCTCTGCCTCTGTTTAAAAAAAAAAAAAAAAATAAATTGGGAGAACTGAGGAGCCACCTCACCAACAAAGATACACAGATAGCAACAAAGCATATGACAAGATGCTCAACATCTAATATCATCAGGGAGTTGAAAATTAAAGTAGCAATTAGGTATGACTACTCAATCCAATTATGTATGACTACAAAATCCAAATTATGGCAACAGCAAATGCTGTAAGGATACAGGAGGTCTCATTCATTGTTGGTGAAAATGCAAACAGTTCAGCCACTTTGGAAGACAGTTTTGCAGTTTCTTACAAAGCTGAAAGTAATCTTACCATAGGATACAGCAATATTTCTCCTAGATATTTATCCAAATGAGTGAAAAGCTTACATACACATAAGAATCTGCACATAAATTGTTTATAAGCTTTGTTCATACTTACCCAAACCTGGAAGCAACCAAGATGTCATTCAATAGGTAAGTAGAGGAACCAACTATGGTACATGCATATAATGAAATAGTCTTCAGCAATAAAAAGAAATGGGCTCTTAAGCCCTGAAAATGCACAGAGGAACTTCAAATGAATACTGCTAAGAAGACAAAAATAAGACAAAAATATTTTATATATTTTATATACATAATATATATATTACATATTATATATATTATATGTAAATAGAAATATATAAAAAATATAGAAAAAAAGAAAAAGACAAAAATATAGAGATGGCATAAAGAGAAGTGGTTGCCAGAAGTTTGGAGACTGGAAAGATCGGTAAGGGAAATGCAGGGGAACTTCAGGGCAGGGATACTAATCTATATGATGTTGTAATGGTAGATAAAGGGCATGATCTATTTTAGCTTTTTCCTTCACCTACAGAGCTGTACAACATGCAATACAAACCTTAATCTAACATGTATACTTTAGTAAACAGTGATAAATCAATACTGGTCCATTAATTATAACAAAGGTACTATACTAAAGCAAGCTATGAACAACAGTGGAGACTGTATATGAGTGGGAGGGGTCACTTGAGAATTCTTACTGTAAGTTCCATTTTTCTGTAAATATAAAACTTCTAAAAAATAAAGTCTATTACTTAAAAAAACTAACACATTATATTCTGACTCACTACTAGGAATGAGGTTGTTTTCATTTTCTAACACCACCTTTCCTCTTTTCTTCATGTATTTCTTCTTAATTTTTGTTGAATTGCTGCTCAATGTAGAGATGATTATAATGATGTAAATATCGTTAACGACTGAGCCATGCAGAATAGTATGATTACACTTTGTTTCCTGTGCATCTATTCATTTTTTTCCCCGTAGTTTTAATTGCTCTCTGAGAAGAACTGAAAAACACCTCTTATTGTAATCAAACACCTCAGTTAGTTTCTCAGTTCACATTTTTCTTGAATCCAAACTTCTTGGAGCCCTCTGTCCTTTTGTTCCTATCTGGATTTCTTCCTTTTTAGGATTTTATTCAGTTGTTTTTTCCTTAAACTTCTCTTTACTATCCACAGAGTACTCTTACCTCACTTCTTTCTTGGGCCCACTATCTTCTGAATCCCAAATTTTTCTCTTTATGGGTTTGTATTGGGTCAACTTGGACAAACTGGAATTGCATTTCCCAGAATGCCCCTCCTGATAATAGTTCCAGGTTAGCACCCCTGCCAATCATTCTGATCAAGTTTTGGAAGACGGAAGCAAAGCAGGAGCCCTTTCCTTACTTTTGGAAGGTTGGTCTAAGACACCAGTTGTGCTGAGTTAAAGAAGGTTTAATATCCAATTCTCCCCTAAAGGGCACCTGGGTGGCTCAGTCAGTTAAGTGTCTGCCTTTGGCTCAAGTCATGATCCCAGGGTTCTGGGGGTCTTGGGATTGAGCCCCAGGTTGGGCTCCCTACTCAATGGGGAGTCTGCTTCTTCCTCTGCACCCCCCCACCACCCCTACCTGTCCCCTGCTCCTGTGCATGCTCTCTCTCAAATAAATGAATTTTTTTTTTTAAATAAGATTTTTTGAAACATTGGGACTTGATCAAGATCAAAAGCTTTTGCACAGCAAAGGAAGCAGTCAACAAAACCAAAAGACGACTGACAGAATGGGAGAAGATATTTGCAAACGACATATCAGATAAAGGGCTAGTATCAAAAATCTATGAAGAACTTATCAAACTCAACACCCAAAGAACAAAGAATCCAATCAAGAAATGGGCAAAGGACATGAACAGACATTTCTGCAAAGATGACATCCAGATGGCCAACAGACACATGAAAAAGTGCTCCATATCACTTGGCATCAGGTAAATACAAATCAAAACCACAATGAGATACCACCTTACACCAGTCAGAATGGCTAAAATTAACAAATCAGGAAAAGACAGATGCTGGCGAGGATGCGGAGAAAGGGGAACCCTCCTACACTGTTGGTGGGAATGCAAGCTGGTGCAGCCACTCTGGAAAACAGCATGGAGGCTCCTCAAAAAGTTGAAAATAGAGCTACCCTATGACCCAGCAATCGCACTACTGGGTATTTACCCTAAAGATACAAATGTAGTGATCTGAAGGGGCATGTGCTCCTGAATGTTTATAGCAGCAATGTCACAATAGCCAAACTATGGAAAGAACCTAGATGTCCATCAACAGATGAATGAATAAAGAAGATATGGTACACACACACACACACACACACACACACACACACAATGGAATACTATCCAGCCATCAAAATAAATGAAATCTTGCCATTTGCGATGACATGGATGGAACTAGATAGAGGGCATTATGCTGAGCAAAGTCAGTCAATCAGAAAAAGACAATTATCATATGTTCTCCCTGATATGAAGAAGTTGAAAGGCAAAGTGGGGGGTTTGGGGGGTAGGGGAGGAAAAAATGAAGTAAGATGGGATTGGGAGGGAGACAAACCATAAGAGACTCTTAATCTCACAAAACAGAGGGTTGCCAGGGGAGGGGTGTAGGGAGAGAGTGGTTGGGTTATGGACATTGGGGAGGGTATGTGCTATGATGAGTGCTGTGAAGTGTGTAAACCTGGTGATTCACAGACCTGTACCCCTGGGGCTAATAATACATTATATGTTAATAAGAAATAAAAAAATTTTAAAAAAGGAAGATTTTTACTGTTTCCATTTATTTTTAGCACTTTTCAGAGCTACAGAGCTACCCTATGCCATTGATTTGTTTTTTTAGCCACTCTCTGGTTTTGTGGCACAAATCAACTTTCTTTTCAGTGGTGTCTTCTATTTGAGTTTCATGAAGCCACAGCGTTTGCTGTTTTTATTCCCTGCTCTATTGCTTCTCTCTTGAACAGGGCCTGGCACACAGTAGGTGCTCAGTACATACTTGGTAAATGATAAATGCAAGTATTGAGTTGCAGCTGTTGTCATTATGTTGAGTCAGTTCCAAGTCTCCTCTCTTACATTTTTATTATCATCTTTCTTTTGCTATTTTCTCCTCTCCCATTCTTTCTTTCTTCTTTAAGATTTTATTTATTTATTTGACAGAGAGAGAGAGCGAGCGCACAAGCAGGGAAGCAGCAGAGAGAGAGGGAGAAGCAGGCTCCCTGGGGAGTAGGGAGCCCGGGATCATGACCTGAGCCAAAGGAAGACGCTTAACCAACTGAGCCACCCAGGCATCCCTCCAATTCTTTCTGATTATATGGGCAGTATTCCACCTTTTAAAAATCTTTTATCTATATTTACTTATACTCTTACATTTGTGGAGTTTTAGGACAGAGTAGAATCAACGTGTGTCATTTTACTACGCTTACCTAAATCTCTAGCATTATTTTTCAACTATTCTAATACTTTTAAAAAATGTTTTTGACATTTTTGAATTCTCCCAGTAAAATTGTGAGGCCTAGAGATGGGAACATTTGAGTTTCATTTTGGGAATCTTGTGGCTCCACCTTCTACACTTACCCATTATGTTATTATGCTTAAAAATATTTTTTAAATTCAATAGCAGTTCTTCCCTTTATAATTTTTCCATGAGGTAAGTTCACTAGACTTCAGGAACTCTGGGGCTTTCTCTTTTCCCTGAACTTTAAATAAATTATGACACATTTGTTTTACAGCAGAATTAGGTGCCAGGAAAGATAAGAAAATCTATCTTCCATTTCTCGGATAAAGGCTGATCATCTCAGCAGTATTTGTGTAATGACTCCCTCATTATTGATTAAGGGTCTAGAAAGTCTGGGGGATTTTGCATTTTGAGAATTTGGGAGTAATTTATGATAAACAATAATAGGAAGAAAGTTATTCTGCATGTTTGTTGCTAAATGCAGCTGTCAAACTCAGAGGCCAAGAAGTATGAATGTGAAGAATTTTATCATAACACCTAGTGTTTCTGGAAGTAAAATAACTCACTTACACAGTGTTGTGTAGCTTAATGGTCCTTCAGCTTATTTTCTCTTGACTCCTTACTGAAGGGTAGATTCTGTTATAAATTGTACATGTGGAAATTATAAAATGTTATATATTCAAGACTACGTTCTGTATATGTTATTAGCACTGAAAATAGATTGCCTTTCATCTTCTCAGGTTCATTTTTCAGTTTGTTAAGCATCTCACCAGTGCTATAAGGCTGCTACCCACCTATCAAAAATACAGTTTTATAAATTGACATCTTTGGATGAGCTCCCTCTGATGACAGAGGATTGCCAAGTTTCTAGCATCGCCTCTCTCCTCCACAAACAGTAATGGCATTATTGTTCCAAGAGAGATTAAGATGGTATTACTGCAGTTTGAAATCTAAATATTCTGTTGAATTCAGTAGCATGTTAAGAAGTAACCTGGTGTGGTAGAAGGCATCTTCCTGCAGAGGCCCACCCAGGGATAAAAATAAAAACACTTACTAGTTAAATGGCACAAATCATACAATCAGAAAGGAAATGGCTAAAATGCTGATGCCCCACTGCTGTACCAGCTATTACCTGTTCCTAGCAGGCAAGAAAGCCTACTGGGTCCTAACAGAAGGGCCAAGGGCATAGAGGGGACTCAGGACAGCAGCTATTTCCCAACCAGTACAGAAAATTCCGATATTTTAACAACTAGTATTGATATACTGGTGTCTCTGTCTGCATATCAGCCCAGGTCATACTGATTGGAATTTCTCTCATAGCCAGTTTCTTTCAGTGTGATCCCGGGACAGTTCCTTAACCTCTCTGGGCTTAGTTTCCCCATCTGTTCTACCGGGCTACATTGACAGAGCTGTAGCTCCCCTGTGTCGTTTTGCAACTCCTATCCAGATTTTCTAGGTGTGTGTTGGATGGACAGACTCTCTAAACCTCTATGTTCCGGGAAGGAAGATAAACTATGGAATTGGACTAGTAAGGGAATTGCATCTCTACCCTGGGCTGGATACTGCTTGTGAAATAAAGAAGCCACTTCTACAGGTATCAGCTCTAGAGCCCAAGAGCCATTTCTGAACTCAGGGAGCCTTCTCTACCAAATCTGGTAGCCACTGGAAATGTTACTAGGATATGCTACCTCTGCTTGATCTGCATGTGAAAAATGGATGCCTTACCTTTTCCCCCAAATAACCCAGTTCTGGATTCAGTTCAAACCTTGTACCAGTACATCTGAATCTAAGAAGCTAAATCCCACTTGGAGTGCTGGCTACAAGGGAATGAGTAAATTTGTTAGCTTTCTAGTTTCTGCAGTACAAGAAGGCAACTTGAAAGGCATAAGTGAGTTTTGAAAAATCCAGTCCACAGTGTCTGTCATACAAACTCAGGTCTTTGGGGGCCCAGAGGCAAATCTCATATCTAATATATCATCTTAAATGCCACTTCTCCCTTAACGATCCTATGATGGCTTGTAAGGTATTTGAATTCAAATTTGCAAAATAATGTTAGCCAGAGTTTTCAAACACTTGCAAAACACTACTACATTGTTTATGCTGACAATTTACTGATTATGAATTACTATGACAGATGGAAAATACGAAAAGCAAAGGATTAAAAGAAAAGTTGCCCCAAACACACAAGCTAGAATTTATACCTAGGTCTTCAAAGCCAGATGATTTATTGTTCGGATTATACCCTTTCAAAATACTTAAATTTATTTTACCAAAACCTCAATTTCTCTATCATTTTAATAATGGGGTGATGTAGTATTCACTTTGGTTAGTTAGTAGACTTGCTTGCAAGTAATTTTGTCTGTGATACCTTTGAAATAACTTCACGGGTTACGTATCCTTATAAAGACAATGAGCTATATGGACAGGCTTAAATGAATATGAATTTTTTTTATACATATTAACCATGGAACTCACCTCCCTATGTATGAAAGGGTAAAACTATGTTCCAGAAAGAAACTCAAATCACTTTTTTATGCATTTACTCAGGATCATATTGACTATGCTAAAATTAAAACTCTTATTATATATATAAATTGCCAAGATTTCCTATTAAGTGAATTTCATTCTTTATTGACATAATATAAGCTATAATCAATGGAAGCCATATGTCAGCTGAACAGTGGGGTCTTGGCAATATTCATAGCAGTTACTAATGTATTCAATTTACAGAATTGGGTTAAATTTCTGATATAAAACTGTCATTTCTTATTTTAAACCTATATACTATCTAATAATCTTACTGCTTTTAAAGTAGAGCATCAGAAAATCCAGGTTGGTTAGGAAAGACTACAGAAAAGGGAACTAAAAAATATGATCTGTTACCTAGAAATATTATTACTAAGAATCAAAAAGTGATTTGGGGTCATTTGTAGATAGTTATAGCCTGGAATTTCTGATATTCTTTTAAAGGAAGTAGGACTGAACTAGAAAATTTCTCAAGAATTATAAGAGGAATGTTAAGTCCTCACATTTTTCAAATCCAGGATATCCCTCGAGGTAACAGTGGGTATCACAGGGGTTATGAGGTGGAATGGGGGTTTGTGAGTAATCTGGGTAAGTTTTTATAGAATGTGTGCATATGTGCAAAATTAATAAACAAAATTATTGGGAAAAAAGGAAAAATAATTTTTATTTTATGATAAAATAATTTGTCCTTTCTCCTTTGGCTATCTCTCTTAGTGTTATACATTATTTTTTATTTTTTCTATAATTCCTGCCAAAACACAGGTGATTTAAAACAACTGCACTACTGCTCCACTTTCTCATTTTTTTACAACTGGCCCAACATACTTCATTTTCAGAGACTTTAAGCAAATGGCTTTATTTGCATGGGTGAGGTAAATTATAAACCAATTTGGAAGTTATATATAATTTAAGAAATCATGTAAGAAATATGAAAAGGATGGATAGACATGACATTATGGAAATGAAGAGAAAATAATTATCCTTTTAGATCTGTCCATCACTGGAGGAATCTGAATCGTGAAATTGAGAGCTTAAATAGGAGGTTAGCTTAGGTCTCCGTGAATTAAGTCCCTGTGTGTGCTGCTAGGCTATAAATTAATGGAATAAACCAAGAAATGAAATGATAGTTGATTCCCAGGCAATTAGAACAAAAAGGAAAAGCTTATCTTAGACAAATTGAAAAGTTTTCTTTCCTTGTCAACATTCTCAGCAAAAAAACTTTTTTTTTTTTTTTTTTTTTTAATTCGAGTGGGCTGATAGTGGTAACAATGGAAGGCATTTTCTTCAGCAAACCTGATTGGCTGTTAGTTTATTTTTATACCTTTGTCTTCCTGTTTTGATGTTCATGAAAACCCAGTTTTCCCCTGATTGTTGATAACCGTTTCTTAATATGCGTTTGTACATGCCGTGTTCTCACACTGCTCTTTCATGAGGAATATACCTGCAGTCTTATCCTGATTTCCATCAAAATGTCAAATTCTTTCAGTAAACTTGCAACAGAGTTTTTATCAAGACTCAGAACAGTACAGGGAATTTTTTTTTAAAGAGTATGACTTAAAAGCTAAGATCACAGGAAAGCAGATTAGCAAAGTATTGTCATGCTTTGTAAGAAGTTGAAAAGGGCTTCAAGGAAAAATCATGATGTAAATAATCATTTTTTTTTAAACCCCTCCCTGAGCCAGGCCCATTTGAACCATTGACCCCAGCACATACATTGTCAACCTTTGTGTTTTCTGCACAATGTTAGTTTTCCTGTTTGTATAAAATGCACGGAAAAACCCAACTACTAACTACTAACTATGCCTGCTTTGAACCTAATTGATAAAATAATTGATATGATTGCTGAATCCTGTGCTTCTCATTTTTTATGTAGATAACAGACCAAACTAGAAAGGCATGGAATATGGCTGATGAGAGCCTGAGCTAAGGGTCAGAATGTTTATATTGTTCCATGTACTCATATTACAAAGCAGTAAATTTTAGAACCACATAGGACTCCTGGTAATAATGAGACATAAGTGGAAATCCAATCATGTTTTCTGAGTCTCAAAAATTTTTCCCTTAAAATAGAGGGTTTTGAATTGCAAAAAGCAAGTGACTTTCAACATGTGGCCAGCTTTTCACATGATACTTCTAACATTCACTTTGATTTGTATTGCTTTTTTTTTTTCTATTTCTTTACATAACCAAGAGCCTATAAAAAGCCCCTGAGTTTGCTATGTTTGTGCAGTTGGGTCAAAGGCATTGCAATTGCATGAAGGAGAAATAGCAGTAGGAAAGAATTAATTCAAAACATATCACTATGAGAAATAAGGCATATTTCTAATCATATTTCAGTTAAGGTATGTGAAGACGAGCTACACAGATGAGCCAATTTTCATCTTGGTCTGTCTTATAAGGAAAGTCTAAATCTTCACCATCACCTCATTCCTGGATCTGATTTTATACCCCACTTCCAACACGTTCTAAATATAATTCAAACCACAGAACAGAATATATATGTGTGTGGATAACTATATAAATATAAATATGTATTTTTATGTATTGTATATACATTTTTTGAAGTCACATACTGCTGGATACTCTCCAAGAAAACAGAAAATTAAACTATTTGATGAATCATTGTTTTCACATATAAGATTCTTCTATAAGCAGAGATATATTAAGCAAAATTTCCAAAGTGAAGAACACCTGACCCTGTATCTTTGTATATTTCAAGGTTATGAGTTAAAGCCGACATTGGATCTTGTTCCCTAATTAAATCATCTCTTCATAACTCAAAAATGAACATTTTAGAAACCAATTTTTGGATAGTTCTTTTCCTTGTAAACCAAAACCTATGAGATAGCTGATGTATGAGGGAATCTACTAATACTTACTACGTGAGTCTTGTGTTAAATGGTTTGACTCTTTTCAAATTATATTATTTGTGGTTGTAATATCAGTCCGGTCTCTCTAAAAAGTCAATTATTTGCCTGAGTTGACTCAACTGAGTCAAATATGATGATGTGATGATATGATGGTGGGGTTCACAGTAGTGAGACAGAATAGTGAGGACCCAAAACCAGCTGCCAGGCTGGGGGCAGAGAGGCCCACTTGCAGTAGAAAATGGTATTTTATGGGCTTAAATGTCTTGATAGGAAAAACTATCTGAAAATATAGAAAGAGTATATGTAGAGTGTGAGAGCAGGAGAAACTAGAACTCCCATATGTCTGAGGAGAAGCTGATTAGCAATTATAAGTCTACTTCCACCTCCTAGAAGCACAGGGTACCAGGCAGATTACTCAGAGACTGATGCATCAGGGGAAAGGCAGGGTTAGGGTTAACTCATGAACCATGAGGCAGAGAATGTGGTCTTTTTTTTCCTAAAGATTTTATTTATTTATTTGACACCCAGAGAGAGATCACAAATAGGCAGAGAAGCAGGCAGAGAGAGAGAGGGAAGCAGGCTCCCCGCTTGAGCAGAGAGCCCAATGGGGCTCGATCCCAGGACCCAGAGATCATGACCTGAGCCAAAGGCAGAGGCTTTAACCCACTGAGTCACCCAGGCGCCCCAGAGAATGTGATCTTGCGGGGATGCCTGGACAGTTCCGTCAGTTGATCATCTGCCTTCAGCTTGGGTCATGATCCCAGGGTCCTGGGATCGAGTCCTGAGTCGGGCTCCCTGATTAATGGGGAGCCCGTTTCTCCCACTGCCTGCCACTCCCTCTGTTCTCTCTCATTCTCTCTCTCTCTCTCTCAAATAAATAAAAAAAAATATTTAAAAGAAAAAAAAAAGAATGTGACCTTGGGAAGAAAGTGGAAATCCCCTAATATAATTGGAACCCAGAATTAAGGATGAGACCAAATTAGCTGGAGCCAACAACCTGCTGTTAGTTGCTTGTGCAGAGAACCTTTATTTGAGTCCTCCTGCCTTGCACTGCCTTTGATAGAAACTAATGTAGGTCTGAACCTAAAATAAGAGCGGCAAAGTTCTAGCTGAGGAGAAAGAAAAAAATCAGAGGATGGGAATTAGTATGACCAAACAATATAAAGGAATGCTAGCACATACACATTTAACTTACAGAAATAAGTTGCTTTGCTTGTCTAAAAAATTGCTTATAGGAAATTTTTTTCATTTTTGTTTGTTTGTTCGTTTTCATTGACCCAGTGAAAATAAGGTTGCAAAAGAGAGATAAAGGGCAACTGAAGGCCTTTTTCAAAAAACAATTCTGACTATATGTAATTCTTGCTTCACATGCTCTTCTCGAACATAAATTCCATGTGCTATGTGACTTCACTCTAGTCTACTAATAGACTAAAAGGAGAGCCAGGAAAAGTTTCTTTGGTTTCTGGGGGATGCCGCTTCAGGAAAACTAGAGAAACAAAGAACTCTTGTAGATGTTCTTGGAACCAAGAAGTAACTATTTGTCTTTTCAGCATATACTTATTGAAGCCCAAATATGTGCCATGGGCACTGGGAACACAAAGAAAAGTGACGTAAGCTGCATGTCTTGAGAAAAAAGTGGTGGGATGAAAAGCTGTGCAACTAGATAATTGCAACACAAAACCATAAAGGCTGCAATAGAGGCTTAACAATATACAGAGGGAGTTCGTTACAGTAGGCAATGGCTTTTTCCGTCTGCGGTCCAGAAGGCAGGCTACTCATGCTTTGAGTTCATTGAAATAAGGAACAGACAAGCATCCTTGACAATAAAAGCACCTTGTATATATGCATAGCAAATTAGAGTTTTCAAGGCATTTTCAGCCTACTGCCTCATGTGCTACAGAGTCCAGTAAGGCAGGTCTGGTCTCTATTTTGCAGATGAGTAAACTATCCCTGAGCAGAGAAGTGCCTTACCTAAGCCACCCACGGAGGTAAATGGGTGGGCCTGGTACACTGAACATAACTGCTTTCATAATCAAATTAGTTAAGTTTAAGATAGTCTCTCAATAATTCAGCAAAGTAGCATCAAAAGACAGACTCTCCTTTTGACCAGCTTTTAGATAGGTTGCTCTGAATGCCTCTGAATCCCACCCTCTGACCCACCCCCCAATCTCCGACTGTCAATAATTTAGCAAAACAGCTAAACAGAGAAAGACTCTCTTTTTTGACCAAACTTTAGATAGGCCCCTCTGAATCCTCTTTTTGGCTAAGCCTCGTCCAGAATAGCAAAATACCTGCTTAAATCAGGTTACTGAGAATCCCTCTACCTTGATATCTGATCAAATTCCTTATCCCACACCTTTGATATCTGATAATCCCGGGTTCCCTTCAGTAAGAATTCTGTTAAGGCAGGTTAGTTAGCAAGACTCCCCCTGCCCTTGATTTCTCTTAGTAATTTTCCATACACTAACCCCTTCATTCTGCTTGTTGGCTATAAATCCCCAGCTGTCTTTGCTATATTTGGATTTAAGCCTGATTTCTCTCCTCTGTTGCAATAATTTTCTAGTTCTTAACAATTATGCTTAGTGAAATTTTCATGAGATGTTAAACAGCTAACCATCACCTTAAGTTACCTTTCTTACCATATTCTACAATAGAGAGAACATAGTTGACTTTTAGTAAACCTAGATAGAATAAAAAATATTATAATTAATGCTGATAACTCTGAAGACAAGCCTGCTTTAATTCAACCAAAAAACTTCAACTAATTTTCATTTACTGAAGATTACTTACCTGGATTACATGAACTTGAGATGCATTTGGGTTAATTTTCTATATATTCAGAGTATACTTGGTTTGCAAAAACACTTGTTTGTCTTTAAGTCAATTAAATAGAGCTCTTTATAAATTAATTTTGGCAATGCCATCCAGATGCAGAAAAAAAATTACACATTTGTATTATACATGCATAGGCATACATACACATACAGAGGCCAAGAAAGATATTACAGCTTCTGTATTAAAATTTTACCTTCTTACTAATATTTGTGGAAGAAATGTTTAACATTTTTCAGAGGCCTAGTTTTCAAAATAGCCTTTCCTTTTCCCCCCTTCTGATAAGAATTACCTTAATTTCTGGAGAAGACTAGTTATATCTGAAAAGGCACAGAGATAGAATGTGAGCTCCAACAAGAAGGACTGTTTTGGCTAAGTCCTGATATTTATAATACCTGCAAGCTTCCTGAGATGAACAGGGGAGGTTTCAGGATTAGCAAAAAAGATAGGTGGCTTTGGTTTGTTTCTAGAGCCACATCTCTGTTCTTGTAAAAACTAGATTTGTAAGACAAGTACCATTGTTTTTAATACCTCAAAGAATTGGGTTGCATCCTGAATAATACTAAGACGCTGCCTCACCTGTCCAATACATTAACCTCAATTTGCCTGTTTAATATATCATGGAGATCTTCAATAAAATGACAATACAAAGATTCCTATGTTCTAGATTTAGAAGTGTGTATTTTTTGGAATGTCTTTGTAAATCCTTCCACAAAGCCTTCAAAAGCTTTTTCTCCCTTCTCTTTCCTCCTTTCTCCCTTTTCCTCCCTAAAAAAAACCATAGTTTTATTTTAGTTTTGGGAGGAGGGCCTAAAAATAAGTTCCTATCAGGCTATAAATATCAATTTCCAATGTGGCCAATTTCTGACCATAGAGTTATTTACAAAAAAACCTTTAATTATCAAGGAAATGCAAATTAAAAACCATAATAAGATATCACCGTACACCTGTTAGAGTGGCTATTATCAAACATAACAGAAATAGCAAGTGTTCGTGAGTATGGGGACAAAAAGGAATCCTTGTGCACTGTTGGTAGGTATGTAAAGTGGTACAACCAATATGGAAAACAGTATGAGGGGTCTTCAAAAAATTAAATATATGATCCAGCAATTCCATTTCTGGGTATCTATCTGAAGAAAACTGAAACACTAACTCAGAAAGATATCTGCAATCCTCTGTTCATTATGGCATTATTTATAATAGTCAAGATATGGGAAAAACCTGTGACCGCTGATGGATAAATGGATAAAGATGATGTGATGTGGTGTGTGTGTGTGTAAGAGTGTGTAATGGAACATTATTCAGCCATAAAAATAATGAAATCTTGCCATATGGGACAAAAGGGATGAATTTTTAGGACGTTATGTGAAGTGGAGTAAGTCAGACAGAGAAAGACAAATACCAGATGATTTCACTAATATGTGGAATCTAAGAAAAAAAAATTAGCTCACAGATACAGAGAACATACACTGGTGGTTGCCAGAAGCATGGGTTGGGGGGGATGGGTGAAATGGGTGAAGGGGGTCAAAAAGTATAAATTTCCAGTTACAAAATAAGTCAGGTGTATGTAATGTTCAGCACGGTGACTACAGTTAATAATACTATATTGCATAAAAGTTCTCATCACAAGAAGAAAAACTGTAACTATGTATGGAGATAGATGCTGTCCAGATTTACTGTGTTGATATTTCCCAATGTAAACAAATACCGAATCAGCACGTGTGCACCTGAAGATAATGTAAGGTTATGCCAATTATATGTCAATTAAAAAAAAAAAAGTCAGAACTGATAACTCTCCATCATCAAGTGCTTACCATGGAAGAGTTTTTTGCATTTAAACCTCACAAAAATCATGCAAGGTTGAGATTATTCCCTATTTTTCAGGTGATAAAACTGGTTCTCAAAAAGTAACTTGCTCACACTCACTTACCTGGAAATTGAATCCCCTGACTTATCCCAAAGTTTATGATCTTTCTTGTACTAACAGAAAAGTGGGATTTAGTCCTTTGTAAAGTCAGATATATAAGATGATAAATGACTGTAGGCTTTAACTGATACAGATATTAAAATTGGGGGTGGGTGGGAGTGGTCTGAAATCGGGTATTGAGAATATTGATGAATTTTTGCTTCTGTCTTAGCTCTGACCAGCACCTCCCTGGCCTCACCATAGGAATAAACCTAAAGGACTTGGGCTGTCTCTCCAACTACCAGCCAAGGGTGGGTCAAACAGCTATATTGATTTGCCTATATTAAGGAGTCAAAGTAAATTGATCAACATGTTTTCTCTCAAAAAAGTTCTTTGGAATATCTTGTCTGGTTTTAGCAGAAACAAACAGTAAATAGGCCTGACTGTGTTCAACAACCCTATGGAGGCAAGAGGCATTTCGAAAGAAGGTGCAAGGGACACTACTCTCCGAAGACCCAGAGCCACTTCCAACGAGCACCCAAAGAAAGAAAGATTTAGAGTAGTCCCCCAAGAGCGGCTACAATCATTAAGACCCTGGCTGCAAATGGAGTGCAACACGAATTTCCCTCCCGCAATATTTTGGGGTTCCTAATGTGACGCTTGAGCTGCGGGCACACGCATGAACCTGGAGGTCCCAGTCAGGCAGAAAACCCAAGTCAAGTTCTCAGGACACAAAATGAGACAAGAAGGCAACAGCTGTCCTTGGGAGAGAAGAAGGATCAACAACTAATGGATACCGGAAAGTACTGTCAATCTGAAAGGAAGGGGCGGCATGACACTTGACCTTCCTCTCTGGACCAGTTACCAGGGATAGAGACCTGGGAGAGCTGACTTTGACAACAATTCTTACCTTGGGCTGGCTTCTGCCATTTCCCAGGATTCCGTGGGGTCTGGCGTGAGTCTCGTGTTCCAGTGGGTCTTACCCCGGTCACCAGAAACTGTAGAGGAGGGAAAATAATTTTCCCTCGACCCTTTATAGTGAGTACTTGGCCGAGATCCCTTTCTCTCTAGGGCACCTCATAAATGGTTAGATTTATCTGGGTTAAAAGTTCTCCACTGTGGCCACTGTAATTCAAGATTATTTTTGGTAACGTTAACCTGCTTGTTCAGCCTTTAAATAAAATTTCATTCACCTAAGGCCTCACACCGGGCCCAGCCCAGCTTAAGTCGGACAGGATCTGACCCGGAGCTGCTCTGGTTTCTAAGCAGGACCCAGTCGGACCCTGGAACTGGTTCGGTTTCCAAGTCGGACCCATTCCGGCCGCGGACCGAGCCCGGTTTCCAAGCAGATGCAGTCCGACTCCGCCAGCTTCAGCGCCCAGTCCCGAGAAGGAAACGCTCGGAAGAGTCTGGAAGCTCCTCGCGCAAAAGCTGTGGAGATCCGAGAGGGACTTCCGCTCGGCGTGGCGTCCTGAGGCGGCGGGAAAGCAGCGGGCTACGGGGGCTCCACAGGTACCACGTTTGCTTCCTCCCGCGCGCGCGCGCGTCCCCGGGGCGTCTGGGGTCTCTCTTCTTACACCAGTAGCGCCAAAAGGTAAACCGAGGCCGGTGGAAAATGTCGCAGTCAGGGGCGCGTGGGCGGCGCGGTCGGTTAAGCTCAGACTCTTGGTTTCAGTGTAGGCGATGATCTGGGGGTCGTGGGATTGAGCCCCGTGGCTCCAGCTCATTGTGGAGTCTGCGGAAGATGCTCTCTCTCCCTCTGCCCTTCCCCCTGCTCTCTCTCGTTCCCTAAAAATAAATAAATACATAAATCTTCACAGTAGATTTCTTATTTTAAAAAAAATGTTGAGTTCATTTGAGTAAAAATCGATTTGAATCGGCAGCATCCAGTCTAGCAGATGGAAGGGAGTTCTGAGGAGTCGTAAACATGATTTTTAGAGGCAGAAGGAAGCAGGAATGAGAAAAGTCAACTAGGCCAAAATTTCGAGTTGGTTATTGCAGATTTGCTTCCTTCAGGGAACGTGTGGGGTTTAGGGGGCAGATTACGTCGCTAGTATTGATGACGTGATTCCCGATTGACTGGTTTAAGGTTCCGTTTCTGGGAGAACAGAAACTAAAATTAAGTCTTGGTTTGGTGATGTGGGGTTTAGCACTGGGCCTCGTATGTTTAACAGTATCTGAAATTGAAATTCTGCTGAGACTAGGATAATAGAGCGAGAGTAAATATTTTCCTCCCATGAAAACATATTAATTGGTTTTAAGCTTCTTGAAAGTAAAAATGTCTTCTTTTTAAACTATATACCCACTAAATATGGTACATTTATATGTTTAATAAATATTTAGCAAATCCATGTGTCTGTATTTGACAGATAAATTAATTTATATTTGTTTTATTACTAACAATTTTCTTTTCATGAACAGTATATGTCTTGAACAGATAGTCTTAGTCAATGATTCGATATTGGTTTTAGAAAATCCCTAATTATAGTCTTAAAATTATTCATGACTAATCCATGTGGTTCATTTTGTCACACAAATGAAAGGCAACATCCACCACCTGGAGGGAATGGCCAGACACTAAAAGAGTAAGTGGCCAATCCCATGCAGTCTGCCCTTAGGTGTTTCAAACCTGGACAGGAGCATCACATAGGACCTTGGATGGAATAAAAACACTTTTACTTCTGCAGCTTTTTTCCAAGATGTGGTTATTTACTGATGGTAAGCATGTAAGACCCGAGTTCATTTCAAAAATTGGAAAGAAAAAACAACTCACAATTTCCAGAGCAACAACGCTTTAATCTTCTATGTATGTAATAATAGCTGAAAAGATTTATTTATTTCTCTCTCTGGCTTTAGACCTGTTTTAATAAATGTGGGAAATTACATGAAAAATTGTAGATCTAATGCCTGCCCTGGAGAAGCTTGTAATCTGAAAGTAGAAAGAGAGTTAACAAAAATGAAAGACACATAGAGGCAAAACCAGTTTATACCTTACTGTTTTTAGAGGCTGCAGGGAGAGCAGAAATTTTCATTATATCTTGCAATCATAACTTTTGGAAAAAAAAGTTCAATGCTTTTTATATGTTGCCTGCTTGGTAAATTCTATGATATGAGCAGTAAAGAATGTAGTTATGAAGTGAATCACAAAGAACTAACAAGTTTAGAGTAGATTTTTGGTTGAGATTTCCAAAAGGAAAAGAAAAGAGACAGACACAAACATTACATTGGTATATTTTTGAGAACCAGGAAATGTACAAGTATTGTTCCCTTGGCAACCTTTGTGTAGCATGGACAGCAGTTTCTCCTGTTTTCATATTGCAATCAAGAACTGGATTGTTTTGTTAATGTGATTATTTTGCATTTCTTCTCTTTTTTCCTTTCCCTTGTGCTTATTTTACATCAAGATCTAAAATCTGGTTGTTGTTCTTAATTTGTCAGAAGTGCAAATTCTTGAAAGCAAAGTAAGAACTCAAGCAAAATGAAAACAAAGTTATAAATATTTAAATTCTAGAAAGTGAAATGTGTGATTGCAAAATCAAATTTTCAGAGGGAGCCCAAAGAGGAATTTCTGAATAATAACAAGGACATTATCCAAATCCTATTATCTAAAAACGTAGTTAAAATTATAGGCAGCCTAACTATTGGCACATAAACTAAACTGCAAGTAAGCAGAGTCGTGTCTGGTTATAAGATTAAAAAATGCAGTCACTGTGCTTTTGTTAGTAATATCACACGATTAGTCTAATCGATGTTTCTTCCAATGGACTAAAAGTAAAAGTTTACACACTAAGCTCTTCTTGGCTTTTCCTGCCTCCCTTTGAACTTTTACCTGGGTTCTGGTTATGACCTTCTAGTACCTTTGGATCCCATGATTCTTTAACGTCCCATAATTCACAGTTTAGTTAAGCCTTACCACTTTTGTTTTGTTTGCTTTGCTTTGTTTTCTTTTAACAAAGATCTTGTTCTGCTAAGCACTGCTGGAGAAATTCAGGAGAGCTTGCCAATTGAGTTCTGTGCAATTAGGCCCTCCATGCTGTTATGCTACCCTTTATTCACCATTAACTAACTTCCTAAAGCATTTGCTTCAGCAGTTATTCTAGTCTGTTTTCAATTTCCTCTAGCCTTTAACCACACTATTGTCTTCTTCAGTCCAAGTGAAGAAGACTTTTCTTTTCACTTGTTTGATAAGACAGACCTTAAGGAGTTACTTTCTAATCCCATCCTCCTTATTTAAAAATTCTCTGTGAACTTTTAGCAGATGGTCCCAGCAAGGGGCAGGGGGCGGGGCTAGTGAGCATACTCTAAGTAGGTTGGATAATTCTAGGAGGAGGGTTAATAAAGAGATTCTTTACAAATGTGGGGGCTGTGTAGTTCTTTAGGGCTAGGAACTTTTAGGCCCAGATAGACAAACGGATAGAGCAGTTACTGAGTTTTAAAAAGAGGGGATCCTATAGATTTGACCACCATGAGTGGAACAGTGACCTTCACTCAAGGGGTACAGCCAGCTCAATGTGACTCTTGAGAGAGCCAGAACCCAACTTCTCTCTCCTCCCTTCCTCTGATCTTTTGCCTATTCCTTCTATTGTCTGCTAATGACGTCCAAGGATCAGCTTGTCAGCACAGACAGCAGGATGGGATTTGGAGGGACAATTGGAAATTATCTAACAGAGATCTCAACAAATGTTTTTGCTGTGTCTATTATACATAAAAAAAATCATTTTAGATTTTATACAAGATAAAGAATTGGTCCTGCCCACAACTTTTACAAAAGCTTAGAGCCTAAAAGTGAAGATGTATGTACCTTTCAGTATATGAGCCATGGGTATAAGGCATGTAAACAAACTTGTAAAAGTAAAATTCAAGACAAAGGTAAGTGTTATGCAGTAGCTACATATAAAATGCTGTGGCAGTTGAGGTAGGTGAGAGATTCCTGTTAGATAGGAAAAACAGCAATATTTTCATGTGAGTGGGACCTATAAATGTGAGGAGAATTTACATGTACGGAGATAGAGATATCAAGGAAGGTATATGGGTTAAAGTAGTGGGATATGAAAACGTGAATACAGAATATCTAATAGGCAAGAAAGGTGTGATGTTGGGCAGGCTGCAGAGGCAGTTTTGTGTATGGTTAAGCACTCATGTGAATGAATACTATCTTTCTTGTGCTTGCTGTATGACACCACCACACTAAGGAGTTAACATTCGTTACACTTTCTGTGCAACAGGTGCAGGAAACAGATGCTATCATCCCCATTTTCTAGGAGAGGAAACTGACTTATAGGGCAAAGTTGAATAATTTCACCAAAGTCACATGGACAAAAAGTGGCTATTTGTGAAGATTCATTGACAGAACCACATGTGTTTAAGGCAAACCTAGCAGCTGACACATACCAGATGTACAGTATATACTAGTGAGCATTTGCCACATGAACCGTCTTGACTTTGAAAGCAGTGTTGTAGGAAGTCGAAAGGGAGCAGTGCAAGAGGGGGATATTGGGGTATTAATTGGGATAGTGATGGCAGAAACAGATAAAACTGGGTGGGTTTGGGAAATACTGCCATCAGGTTCATATAACATGCAACTGGGTAGAAGGCGGGGAATTAGAAAACAAGAGTGGGAGATAAGAAACTTCCTCAATAAACTGTTTTTTGCTTCCTTCTGTTCACTTTCTCTAGAGCCACCTTCCTGATCTCTCTAGTCATCCACATGGGGCCTTCCCTCTCTTAGTTCTTTCTTGTTCCCACCTGGTAAACAAGATAATTACAAACTTTTTTTTTTTAATTACATTAACTGACATCTCTTAGAACTCAATTCAAGCTCTCATTACTAGAATTTACTGAGAATATTGTTATAATCTCCTAAGTGTTTTCTTTACCTCCTATTTCTCTTCTGAAAATGTATCAACTCAACTTTATTCAGATTTTGAAAACATAATCCTTTTCTTTTCCCACTGAAAAGTTTCAATGGCTCTTAGTTAGCTGAAGAATAAGTCAATAACATACAAAATGAAGTATCATGCTACAATTTAAAAAAAAAAAAGATGAAATAAAGGGTGCCTGGGTGGCCCAGTCAAGTACCTGACTCTTCGTTTCAGAGCATCTTGATGGATGCTCAGTCAGGTATCCGACTCTTGGTTTCAGCTCAGGTCATGATCTCAGAGTCGTGAAATGAAGCCCGGTGTCCAGATCTGTGCTGAGCATGGAACCTGCTTAAGATCGTCTCTCCTCTCTCTCTCTTTTCCTCTGCCCCTCTTTTCTCTCTCTCTCTCCCCCTTTCAAAACAAACAAATAAAAAAAAAAACAAAGAAAAGAAAAGAAAAAGAAAGATGAGATAGATCTCTGTAAAAGATGTCTACAAAAAACAGAATTGTAAAATTATATGTGTAATGGCAACCTATTTTTACATTGAAATAATTTATAGTGCTTATTCTGTATCCTTGTGTGTATTTATGTATCAAAGTTGGAATATTAAATATGACTTATTGCTTCTTTCAAGTGGTATTGGGGAAGAAGTTTTTACTTTACATACTTTTTGGGTTTTAAAAAATCTTTTACAACAAACTTTGTATTATTTCTGTAATTAAAGGTTAAAAGATGTATGGAACACCAACCCTTCAGTTTGGAATTTGAAGTCTTTCACATTCTGAGCCCGACTTATTTTAACTATCCATCCTAACCTCTCCCTATGCCTCAGATGTCTTATTCCCTAATTAGCAAATACGTGGACTGTGGGCTGCCATTCCATCCTTCTTCACTCATAGCAATTTTGGCTAATTGCTTGTGGCAGTTTTTCCTATTGAGCCTGGATATAGTTATATAATCTTTTATAACTTCAGACATGTACTACAAATTGGTTATAGGAGATGGAAATTTTTCTAACTCAGACATATAATCTGATCAAATTGAATTCTTCAGTGTTTCCTGACCACATTCTGTTCTTTCTTAACTCAAGGCCTTTGCTACTGTGATGTCTTCTAAGGGGTAGACACTACTCTCTGTCTCTGTTGGACTCGACACTGAAGTCTGCTCTCTTACGAGGCCTTTCTATTTTCCACATTGGACCTAAGGTCTTCTTAACTTCTTTGTAGACATTTTTTAATAATTTTATTAGTACATTCACATTTTTGCTTTATTATAGACCTTGTGGTATAAATTTTAAGAATTAATCATACTTGTTATTCATTTTTTATACATTGATTACAGTGCGTGATGAGTCAACAGTTGAACTAAATATATTTGGCTTTGGTGTAGAAATGCTGAGAAAAAGGTTAATATCTAGATCCTTTTTTAAAAAAAATATTTTATTTATTTATTTGACAGAGATCACAAGTAGGCAGAGAGGCAGGCAGAAAGAGAGAGGGGGAAGCAGGCTCCCTGCTGAGCAGAGAGCCTAATGTGGGGCTCCATCCCAGGACCCTGGGAATATGACCTGAGCCGAAGGCAGAGGCTTTAACCCACTGAGCCACCCAGGCACCCCTAATATCTAGATCCTTAAATCAAACATGCTTGTTATCAATATTTAAAACAAAACTTATGTAACCTACATTTGATAATCAATATCTAGATATATCAAATCACTGCTATGTTGAGCTCTTCCATATTTCTTTCTGGAGAAGTGGGAAACTAAAGATTCTTTAGAGATTTGTTTTTGAACTTCCCATGGTTATCTTTTCCTGAAGAAAGGACACATTTATTATTAAAAAGAGCCATGGAGTATATATACCACATCTTCTTTATCCATTCATCTGTTGATGGACATCTAGGTTCTTTCCATAGTTTGGCTATTGTAGACATTGCTGCTATAAACATTTAGGTGCGTGTGCCCCTTCAGATCACTACACAATGGAATACTATGCAGCCATCAAAAGAAATGAAATCTTGCCATTTGTGACAATGTGGATGGAACTAGAGGGTATTATGCTTAGTGAAATAAGTCAATCGAAGAAAGACAACTATCATATGATCTCCCTGATATGAGGAAGTGGAGATGCAACATGGGGGGTTTGGAGGGTGGGAAAAGAATAAAAGAAACAAGATGGGATCGGGAGGGAGACAAACTGTAAGTGACTCTTAATCTCACAAAACAAACTGAGGGTTGCTTGGGGGAGGGGGTCGGGAGAGGGGGGTGGGGTAATGGACATTGGGGAGGGTATGTGCTATGGTGAGTGCTGTGAAGTGTGTAAACCTGGCGATTCACAGACCTGTACCCCTGGGGATAAAAATACATTATATGTTTATAAAAAAATAAAAAATGAAAAAAAAAGCCATGGATTTTAGCAAATTTATAGCCTTTAAGAAATATCACAGTTCCAAAAAGAAAGAAAGAAAGGAAGAAATCACAGCTCCATACAAACCCTTTAACACAGAAGGAACTGACATGATCTAGGGAAAGGATGAAGAGGAATATGATTTTATTTCTGAAAATTCACATAGGATTGTAAGTAATTACATTTTGGTGACACTGAGATAGTGAATGTGTGAATACTATAAATCAAGGATTACATGCAAATTATGTGCAGTAAAATAATATGGACAAAAGTTTTTATGAAGAATTTCAGTCTCATGTCGCTTCCTCTGGAGAGCATTTTCCAGTTTCCTTTGGACAAAACTGTTCCTGGGCATGCTTGTGGTACTTTGTTTAGTCATGTATATAGAAATTATTGTCCTGTTCTTTACAATTTTGGTTATTTCCTATGGAGGAAAAAACAAACGAAGGGTTTTGGAGGGGAGAGGGGCTAGGGGTTGGGAGGGCCTGGTGGTAGGTATTAAGGAGGGCACATATTGCATGGAGCACTGGGTGTGGTGCATAAGCAATGAATCTTGGAACACTGAAAAAATAAAATTAAATTAAAAAAATTAAAAAATAAAGAGTAATAATGAGAAAACAACAACAACAACAAAACATATCAACCACTAGAATGTACTTGTTTTATTGGGTAAACTCTAAGGTGTTTTTCAACACAGATTTTTAAATTTTATAACACATATGCAAAACGGTGTGCAACTAGAGATGGAAAGAATTTATGTCCTTTGTTGTAATCAGTCACTCCTGAAGATAAATTTTTAATATTGTATGTTTTGTATAAATAGAATAATACTGAATAATTCTATGTGACTTGCTTTTTCTACTAATATTCATATTGTTTCATATATTTTTAATTAATTCATTTTACTGCCATTGTCATTTTTAATGCCTTCATCCAAGTTGTCTTTTTTAAAACTTTATTTATATTATAGTTTAATGAACCAGAATTCATAGTTTATCACTCACTTATTGAGGCTTGCCTTTTTTTTGTATGTTGTTAAAGATATCTTTCCATTCCCCAATGTCAGTATGATATTCTTCTACTTATCTCCTAAAATATTATATTTTTGCATTTCACAGTGAAATCTTTATTCACTAGGAGTTGATTTTTTTTTAAGATTTTTATTTGTTTATTTGTCAGAGGGAGAGAGAGCATAAGCAGGGGGAGCAGCAGGCAGAGGCGGCAGAGGGAGAAGGGTCCCCACTGAGTAAGGAGCCTGATATGGGGTTCCAACCTAGGACCCTGGGATCATGACGTGAGCCAAAGGCAGATGGTTAACCGACTGAGCCACCCAGACTGAGCCAAATTCCTAGGAGTTAATTTTTGAAGATCATGTCTTAGTACCACTTTGCTACCAGATACTATTTGTATTTTCCATCATTCCTCAGTGATCGTCATAGTATTGAGTCCTTAACTCATAAGCATGACTTATTTCAATATTTACTTAGGTAGTTTCATATTTCCAACAAAATTTTATATATTTTCCTTATAAAAATTTTTATAGATTCCTAGGTACTTTCTTTGTTGTGCTGTTGAAAATATCTTTTTACGCTTTGATAAGTATTTGTTGATGGTGTATAAAATTGCACTTAATTTCTATATCTAGAATATTTGCTGAGCTCTCCATTCTTATCATTTAACTGTACATTCATCTCCTTTTATATAGATACCAACTTTGAATAGTAATAGCTTTGTTTCCTTATTTCTAATTATTTCACATTTAATTTACTTTTGATGCCTTATTGTGCTGATTAGGAATTCTAGTACAACACGTAGATCAATGGAACAGAATAGAGAACCTGGAAATAGACCTTCAACTCTTCAGTCAACTAATCTTCAACAAAGTAGGAAAGAATATCCAATGGAAAAAAGACACTATCAACAAATGGTGTCAGGAAAATTGGACAGCCACATGTAGAAGAATGAAACTGGACCATTTTCTTATACCATACACAAAGATAAACTCAAAATGAATGAAAGACCTCAGTGTGAGATAGGAATCCATCAAAATCCTAGAGGAGAACATAGGCAGCAACCTCTGTGACCTTGGCCACAGCAGCTTCTTGCTAGACACATCTCCAAAGGCAAGGGAAACAAAGGGAAAAATGAACAATTGGGACTTCATCAAGATGAAAAGCTTCTGCAGAGCAAAGGAAACAGTCAACAAAACTAAAAGGCAACTTACAGAATAGGAGAAGATATTTGAAAATGACATATCATATAAAGGGCTAGTATCAAAGGTCTATAAAGAACTCATTAAACTCAACACCCAAAAAACAAATAATCCCATAAATAAATGGGCAGAAGACACAAACACACATTTCTCCAAAGAAGGCATACAAATGGCCAATAAACACATGAAAAAATACTCCACATCACTCGGCGTCAGGGAAATACAAATCAAAACCACAATGAAATACCATCTCACACCAGTCAGAAAGGCTAAAATTAACAAATCAGTCTAATGGCTAAAATTAACAACAAATGTTTGTGAGAATGTAGAGAAAGAGGAACCCTCTTACACTGTTGTTGGGAGTGCAAGTTGGGGCAGCCACTCTGGAAAACAGTATGGAGGTTCCTCAAGAAGTTAGAAATAGAGATACCCTATGTCCCATCAATTGTACTACTAGGTATTTACCCCAAAGATAGAAATGTAATGATCCAAAGGGGTACCTGCACCCCAATGTTTATAGTAGGAGTGTTCATAATAGCCAAACCTTGGAAAGAGCCAAGATGTCCATTGACAGATGCATGGGAAAAGATGTGATATAAATATATACAATGGAATATTACTCAGGATACAAACACACACACACACACACACACAATGGAATATTACTCATCCATCAGAAAGGATGAAATCTTACCATTTACATCAACATAGATGGAACTGGAAGGTATTATGCTGAGTGACATAACTCAATCAGAGAAAGACAATTATCATATGGTTTCACTCACATGAGGAGTATAAGAAACAGCCCAGAGGATCATAGGAGAAGAGAAGGAAAACAATGGGAAGAATCAGAGAGAGATACCAACCATGAGAGACTCTTAACTATGGGAAAGAAACTGAAGGTTGCTGGAGGGGAGGTGGGTGGGGAGATGGGTGATTGTGTAATGGTCATTAAGGAGGACACGTGATGTGGGGTACCTGGGTGGCTCAGTTGGTTAAGTGTCTGCCTTCAGCTCAGGTCATGATCCCAGGGTTGTGGGGGTCAAGCCTGCATTTGATTCCCTGCTCAGTGGGGAGCCTGCTTATCCCTCCCACTCTGCCCCTCCCTACCTGCCTTGTGCTTTCTCTGTGTGTGTGTCTCTCTCTCTCAACTAAATAAATAAAATCTTTTAAAAAAAGGAGGCACCTGATGTGATGAACACTGGTTGTTGTACATAACTGATGAGTTACTGAACTCTGCCTCTGAAACTAATGATGTGCCCTAAGTTGATTAATTCAATTTAAATTTTAAAAAAAAGGACTTGTAGTAGAATATCGATAGAAGTGACAATGGGGAGCAATTTTTTTTTGAAATATAAAAATGCATTCAACTGTTATAGTTTTCAAGGGTGGGGCAAGGAGTGTGATTAATCAGGTTAAACAATTTCTGTTTCTATTTCTAATTTTCTAGCTCTTTTATCTCTTCACCATGAAGAAATGTTGAATTTTATCTATCAAGATCCTATATTTTTTAATCTTTAAATTAGTGTGGCAAATTAATTAAATTTATTTTCTAATATTAAAGTTTTTGCATTCCTAGGCTAAACCAAATGTAGTCGTTCTGTATTTTTTATACACATTGTGTTTTATACACATCTGTGTTTTTATACACATTGCTGGTTTTAATTCTATTACATTTAGGACTTTTGAATCTATGTTCCTGAGATTGTCCTATAATTTATTTTTAAATAATATTGTCATATTTTATTTTTCTAGCTTCATATATTGAGTTGAAGTTTATTTCTTTTCTCTCTCATTTCTTGGAAATTTTGGTTTTTGCTCCCTTAATACTTAAAGAAGCTGCCATAAACAAGTACATACTTTTTTAAAAAAAATTTTGGTAAAGATTTATCTAATGGATAGAAGAAACCACGTTTTCAGGATTTTTTTCTTAATTTATTTCTGGTGTGTGTGATATTTTCCTCAGAAATTGGCTATTGCATATAATTTTTCAAGTACTGCTCTTTTTTTCATATTTTTAAAATTTTTTAAAAATTTCTTTTCAGTGTAACAGAATTCATAGTTTATGCACCACACCCAGTGCTCCGTGCAATGCTTGCCCTCCATAATAGCCACCACCTGGCTCCCCCAACCTCCCACCCCCCTCCCATTCAAAACCCTCAGGTTGTTTTCAGAGTCCATAGTCTCTCATGGTTCATCTCCCCCTCCAATTTCTCTCAACTCCCTTCTCCTCTCCATCTCCCCATGTACTCCGTGTTATTTGTTATGCTCTGCAAATAAGTGAAACCATATGATAATTGACTGTCTCTGCTTGATTTATTTCACTCAGCATAATCTCTTCCAGTCCCGTCCATGTTGCTACAAAAGTCGGGTATTCATCCTTTCTGATGGAGGCATAATACTCCATAGTGTATATGGACCACATCTTCCTTATCCATTCGTCCATGGAAGGGCATCTTGGTTCTTTCCACAGTTTGGCGACCGTGGCCATTGCTGCTATAAACATTGGGGTACA